>CANTFL010000395.1:0-67046 GCA_947650285.1 Hyaloperonospora brassicae | reverse complement strand
CTCTGGGCTGATTTCTGCGGCAGCACATCTAGGCTCTTTACGCTACGGCCCCCTGGGACAATATTGTGGTCCCCGTCAACCCGATATCGTTCACCATGACTGGATGGTATCGAGACATGAGTCATCATTACCTGGAGCTTGAGTCCACTCATCGGCAAGCTCTATGGGAATCTACTCATGCTTTCCCGATCTCTCCGGCCCAGCGACGATCCGAACGGTTTATGCAAACGTTCTGGCGTCAACGAAAGCAGCGCCGATCTCGCTTTGGAGCACGTTGGAAGAACTTCTTGAAGAAGATACTCAACGGCATGATCTCTGGCCACTGCGATCTCGACATCTTGCTGGATCCCTTCTTCCTCCACTATCCGCGCCCACATGAAGAACGAGTTTGGTATCCAGGGTTAGGACACTCTAACGACCCAGCTGACTTGCTAGAGGCGTTGGACATGGCCGACCAAGAGGATCCTTGGCGCAACCAGTTCCGCAACGCCTATTGGGATCACCCCGGATCGCAGATTCCCCGTCTACAGGACAAGTTCAAGCCTGCTCCATCGTCTTAGTTCAAGATCGGTGCCCGAGCCCGATCGTCTTTCATAATCGTGTAAGTCATTCGATCATCGTCTCTTTTCTTAGGTACTTCATTCTTTGCAACTTCCACGACCTCGATCCTTCTCGCTCCACATCATTCAGTAAGGTAATTCACGTGACTATCTCCATACTCATACACAAAACCACCATCCATCAGCCTGTGCTACCTCACAGCACATCTTGCAACCTCATCCACCAGCATGTGCTACCGCCTAGCACACTTGTTCGAACTGTTAAGGTTCGTCCGACTTGCCTTCGTGAGACTGCATCGCTTCGAAACGGTTTCGACTCACTCGGTTCCGCTCAAACTCTTGCAAGATCGCCCCACAACTCAGATCGGCCTCATCCACCCAACTTAGATCGGGATGTGCCTTCCACTTCACCAGAAACTGTCGGTGTACTCGCCCATAACGGGTTTTCCTACCAGATCGCACGTCCAATATTTCTTCTACTTCGTACTCTCCTTCTTCAAGCTCACTCTCCCAACTATCTTCTGGCAGCAGAGCCTCATCGAAATCCAAGCGCTCTGCTTCGTCTATCGTCAGCTGATCCTTCGGCCGTTCAGGGAACGTTTTTACCTTTTTTAGCTTCGATAAATGTACAATCGGAAATAACCGATACGGAGTTCCGGCGATCTCCAATTTCACAGCGTGATCTCCACAAATGTCCGCAACTCGGAATGGACCATGCCACATATGCGCTAGCTTCTTCGCATATCCCTCTTTGACTCGATCCAGGTATAGCCAAACTTGCGTTCCCACTTCGATCTCATGTTGCTCCAAATCTTCATTATGTCGATCTGCCCTCTCTTGGATCGCAGCTCGTAGTTGATCGTTCACTGCGGATCGAGCTCGCTGGTATTGTCTTTGGATACTATATCTCCACCGCTTCGGATCGCGATCTCTTGTTCTCGTGTTCCCCACTGATAACGTAGCTTCCAACGTCGATCGTGGATCCCACCCATGAATCAGATAGAATGGGGTGTCCCCCCGAATCCGATCTTGTGCGGTGTTAATTGCAAATGTGAGTCGCTCAGCATACTCATCCCAGTCCCGTTGGTCCACTTCAGCCACGTACATCTTGAGCGAATGCGTCAAGGTTTGCACCATTCGTTCGGCTGTTCCATTTGCTTGTGGCCTGTAGGCCATGGTAGCACGCTGTTTCTGTCCTACGATCCGACTGAAGGCTCGAAAAAAATCGGACATAAATCCCGGTTCTCGATCGTGTCTGATAGCCTCGCTAGCTCCGAAGCGTCGAAACACACATTCTTCGTAATTCTCCGCTATTGTTTGTGCTGTTCGTGATGAGCTAGCCTTTGCAATCACATATCCCGAGAAGAGGTCCACCCAAATGAGCAGTTCGGTATTCCCCTTGATAGACTTGGGCAACGACGGTATATGATCCATTGCGATGATCTGGAATGGATAGGTTGCGTGTAAGTTGCCCGGGGATCTCCCATGAATCGTCGGGCTTCCTTTTCCGGTCTCACAGTCCGTACATTCGCCCACATATCGTTGCACACTCCGATATAGTCCTCTCCAATGGAATCGCGATCTGATCCTCTGATAAGTTCTGCCGATACCCTGATGGCCTCCTTCCAGACTCGTATGATAGTGATGCAAAAAATCCTGTTGCAACATCTCAGGGATCACCAACCGCATCAAACCATCGCGATCTTCTGACTCTCTTTTCGCCATGGGGCAGAAAAATAGCAGATCGTTCTCATCGATCTCGTACTCTGGCGCCAGTTTTGCACACATCTTCACCTCTCCCGCGTCCAAGGTTGATACATCGCCACTTAGATACTTCTTGAGATTGACAATCCAACACTCTTCATCTTGAGCTTGGACAATTCGTTGTACCCTAATCCTCTGTACTATCTCCTCCTGTACCACTTCAGGTTCATGACGTATCCTCCCGGCTGATCTCGTGATCGCAGCTATCCGCACCAACTGACCATCTTGCTTGGGCTTCAACAATTCATCGAGCCGGTTCAGAGTCATCAGATCTTGCCGATCTTCTTCAGCTACAACAATTCTTCCCTTTTCGTTCTGCAATGCTGTGCTGGCTAGTCGATCTGCGCTCTGGTTCCACTCTCGCTTCATATGCAGAAACTCGTGACTAGGCCATGATCGCAGCTTCACCAACGCTTTTTGCCTCAGGAGTTGAAGGCCCGGTGCCTTGCAGTCGATCTCACCGCGCATCTGTCGAATCACCAAATTGGAATCTCCACACAGAATTACTCGCCCCCTGTCCAGATCGGCGAGTAACTCAAAGCACAGTAGCAAGCCATTATACTCCGCTTCATTCACAGTCAGATTGTGAGCATATCTCGATTCTGCTGCCACGATCGTCCACTCGGGTAACCTCCATATCACCGCACTGTACGACCCTCCTTTCTTTTTTATCCTCGCCGATCCATCGAAGCTGGCCACCAGCAACTCCTCATCTGCTTCCACCGTTGGTGGTGGTGTTGATATCTTGAGTCGGCAGTCTTTACGTGGGGAGATCGCGATCAGCATCTCTTCTATTTCGTCTCTTGGGGTGATACTCGCTGCCAACATGCCCAGGATTTCTTCTTCTCCTCGCTCACATTTCTTCACCTCCATAGTCCAGTTTGACAACAAAGCAGCCCACCGTCCTAATCTCCCGTTGAGTCCCCGAGATTGCATCAACCACGCTAACGTAGAATGTCGGGTCAGCACAGTGATCTCCCGCGAGGCAAGCGTAGTATAGCATACATCCAAGACACGAAGTAGCGCCAGCACTTCTTTTTCCACCGTTCCGTAGTTAAGCTCATTGGGCTTCAACGTGCGGCTTGTAAACGTCACCGGATGATACACGCCATCGTACTCCTGTATCAGGGCCGCTGAAACAGCCCACTTGCTAGCATAGACCACGATCACGGGAGGGCGATCTGGGTCGAAGTGTTTGAGCATGGGAGCTGTAGCTATCTTAGCCTTTAGCATAGTGAAAGCAACCTTGGCCTCCGTCCATCGACCCTCGGTCGACCATTCGTCACCTGCTGCAAGCTGAGATCGGCCGATCTCGAAGAAATCCGATTCTCTTAACTCATACAATACCGCGGCGTACACCGCGAAATCCTCAATGAAGCGACGGTAGTAGTTCAAGCTCCCGAGAAAAGATTGCATAGCTCGTAGCGTGCTAGGGAACGGGATGTTGATCAACGACTCCAAGTTCTTGGGCTGAGCCTCCAGACCATCCATCGACACTCGATGTCCCAAATAATCGACTTTACGGCACCCCCAAAAACTCTTTGTGAGACTGATAGACAGATTCCACTTATCACATGCTTCCAGCAATCGCTCTACTTTTGCGTACAGAGATTCCCATGAGGTGGCTGGTATGAGGATGTCGTCAATGTAAGATCGGCGTCCCAGTATAGAAGATCGTCGATCTGTCTCAGGTTCGCCGTCCTTGAACACGTCGATCGGGCCATCCGAGGTTGATCTCTGGCCGATCTTGAGGTATCCATACAGCGCATTGTCAACCAGACGTTGGTAGATCTGGGGCGCGTTCTTAAGCCCAAAAGGCATTCGCAACCACTCGAAAAGACCAAACGGCGTGACAAACGCTGAGATCAGTTTTGCTCGTTCGGTCATTTCCACGACCCAGAATCCACTAGCCATGTCTAACGAACAGTACCATAGGGCTTTATCCAGGTCTTCCAGCAGATCGCTGATCAACGGCATGGGATAAACCATCAGGCGCGTCAGCTGATTCACTCTTCGATAATCTATACAAAGGCGAATGTCCACTCCGTTCTTCTTGATGATCACCACTATCGGAGACGCCCAAGGTGACGTGGATGGCTGAACGATCTTGGCCGCTAACAGCCCTTTGATGAGATCTGACAGCTTCTCCCGATATTTAGGTGCGACCGGACGTACTCTTTGCGCTATCGGTGCTGCCCCACCGACATCAATATCACAGATCGCGCCCCGTGCTGCTGGTGGTAGAGCATTACCTTTACCCATGAGGAGGTGACGGCTCTTCCAGATCAGCAATCTGAGCCGCTGTTGATCTGTGGTGAGAGGCACATTTGGATCTCCGATCTGAATGTCTTCAATCGTCACTTCTTCTGTAGTCGCCGACATTTCTGGTAGTACTGCCATGTGCTGCTCGATATCTTCAGCAAACAAATCTCCGCTCTCGTGGTAGTAAACTGGTGTTCCCGCGATCTCGGCATCTTCAGTCTTTAACATTGCTTCTTCCTTGGGCTCTTTCGTCTCTCCCGGCTGGTCCAAATTCAGCAGTTTATCAGTCGGTTCGGCCTTCGATAGAGACGATCTGTCACGTAGCCAGTCGGGATCTGTATCGCGATCTCCCTTCGTAGCCTGTTGGGCTCCGATTTCTTGATCGCTATCCACCCGCGCTAGTTCGGCTCCGTTGACCATTACTTCCCTCGCAACCCCAACATCTGTCTTTTGCGATTCATCATCGCCAGCTTGCTGCGTTATCATGGAAATCGCTGGAGGTATGTCCTTTAACGCGTCGGACTGACGTTTCATGATGCATTTGGGAGTGGCATACGTAGGGCGATCTACCAGTGGTCCGATCTGTTCTTTTGGGGGTTCATTCACTCGATCCGTTGTAGCCTCATACGCCAGAGTTTGCCACTCCTTGTACTTCCCCGATCCGACCGTCACGAAACCTTGAGTTCGTGGTACCATATCGCCTTCGGTCCACAAGCCTAATATAGTGTGGGTGGGCAGTATGATCTCATGGTCGCTAATGTTGGTCATCTGCAGGTACTTCGTCTTACCCAACCCCGAGATCACAGTGGGAACCCAATCCGGTCCTCTAGCGATCCACAACTTCATCTTAGCCCCTCCGATCCCGATCTTCACTTCCCTTGACTCTCCGACCGGGATCACCACGTGTTGGTCCTTCGCCGTTATATGTTGTATCTTCGATCCGTACGCGGGGCGACGTCCTGCGAGATGAATACGGATTTCTTCCGGTAGACATAGCGCGCCATCGGCTAGATCGAGCCGCACTCCGGCAGGCACCATAAAGTCCATGCCCAGAATCGCTTCTTGCCCTGCCAGATCGCCTACCCACACATTGAAATAGTATACCAGCGATCCCGCGAGGGTTACTTTGATCTTGGTACGTCCCATCGTCATGTACGGGGTTTCTCCGATCCCGATACATTCTTGTCGTTGACTTTCGTCAATATTACAACCGACCTTACGAGCAAAGGTGGTGTCAATGATCGACACTTCAGCACCAGAATCAAATAACAGAGTGGCTTTTGCGTTGTTGATCTTGCCAACAGCTTTCGCTTGTTTGAACCACTTCCCGGGCGAGTAGTGCTTCCAGTATCCGCGAGATTCACCGTAAGCGAGCTCGATCTCCATAGTTGGTTCAGATCGCGAGTACTCATCGATCCGCTTCAGATGGGACACGGAAGCAACACGTTTTGACTTCGAACGAGATATATTTGTTTCCATATCTGTATCCTGCTTACTCTCGCGATCTGTCTTCTTTTTCTCCACGTATGCAATAATGCAGAGCCTAGAACGCTCGGCTCGTACCAGATTCAAACCTGGCGAGCGTCCTAGTTTAACATCTTCTCGGCCTTCTCTGGCAGCATCCCTGCATGCTTGTTTGGGACGTACCACTGGCGGATCATGTTGTAGAACTCCTCCATGGGACACTTCCCCGGGTCATGCATCTCACCGCAGGCACGACACACAAAAAAACAATTGTCAGAGGGGTGTCCTTTACGCCCACACTTCTGACAAGTGAGCCTCTTCCAGCAACCGAGATCTCCATGCTTGGTCGATCCGCAATGAGTACACGGCTTCGATGACATATTGCGATCTTGGTAATCTCGACGAACGTTCGGGTCGACCGATCTCGCGTTTGCCGTAACGTCATTGGGGGATGGGTGCCGATCCGTAGTAGCAGCCACGTGGACCGATCTCAATCGATCTTCCGAATCCGATCCGTAGGTGTCCGATCCTGACTCGCTGCTGACGTCCTCGGTACGGATCATCCTCACCGCTCGTGCAGGCTTAGACAGCGCTGGACCCTGAGTTCCCTTCTGTCTGAACTTGGACGATCCCATCATCACTTTCCCTTGACGCGATCTCCCTTGTTGATATCCATGCAGCGTTTTTTGCATGGCATCTGCGTTTTCTATATTCAGCAGTAGCAATTGATTGGACAGATCGGGGTCGTCCAAGGTGTCAATGAAATGGTTGACATGTTCTTTGCGCGCAGCTGGCAATCCAGTCATCACCGGTATCTTCGCCTGCAGTCCCATCACATTAAGCCGATACAGGTACTGCAAAGGATCTTCCTCCGATCGTTTCTTTGCGTGGTAATATTGCCGGCTCGCGGACATCCCGTGTCCCGCATATTCCACAAGAAAACTGTCCATCAATTCTTTCCAATTGAATCTCGTCGATCTACTCAGCTGTCGGTACCAATAACGGGCGGGGCCCACCATGAGATCACCGAAAACCAGACATCTCTCTTCGTCCGGTGCTTGGTCCCGGATGAACGCTGACTTCACTTTGCCGATCCAGGTTCGTGCTTTGTCTTCTTCCCGATCCTTCCCTGAGAATTCTTTCAGTTCCGAAATCGCTGAGATTCTGATCCTCTGCGTGATGCTCCCCCCTCCGGTAGTCACACCGGTCGCGGCTACGTGAGGGCGCCGTGGTTCGGGCATCCATAGATCATCTGGGTCGTATTCCGCCCCATGATGGATCTGCTGGTAAGTGTCCGACTCCACCGATTCCATCTCCACATCCGGCATGTCATGGCTTTCGTGCGAGGGTTGGAGAAAGGTACGGCGATCTGGGTAGTGGTTTGGCTGTCGATTCATTCGCTGAGCTGTACGTTGATCCGCCTCGTACTTCTTCATGGCTGCATTGAAGTGCCGACTTAGATCGCTTTCTTCTTGATCGTCCAGCCCAGTACGGGTACCGGCCGATCTCAGTAACATGTCGCTCTTGGCTTGTCCTTTAAAGGCGTCAATCTTGGCTTGGCCGATCTTGTTCTTTAAAAACGTACCACCCGATGGTCCCAGAGACATCCGACGAATGCTGATGGATCCATCTGACTCGCTCTCGGAGTCATCCGAGGCGTAGCGGGGCGATCCCGCGGGGTGTTTCTGGAGCGAGTCCGAGGGTGTCTCGATCTTGTCTTCAGGAGTATTGGCTTTGCCCACCAGCATAATCATGATCTCCACAAACTCATTCGCCGCGTTGTTCAACTGTTCCAAGCTGCAACTCAGCAGTTCATCTCCATCAAAAGCGTTAGGGCAGACACCCATGTCGTCCAACATCTGCAAAATCAAATTGATCTCGTCGACTTTGTTGGTCCCAGGAGGTGGGACCGAGATCGGCTTATCCAGAGGACCAATCAACTTGGGCCTTAATATCTTGAACACTGGATCCGTCTTGAATAGTGTCTTCAAATGGCCATAATAGTACTGCCATTTCGCACGCTCCCGTGCCTCACCCGTCGTCTCCTTCTCTCTGAACGCGATCTTCACTGGGTTATATTCCGTCTTCGGCATCGCGATCTTATCTGGTGTTTCATCGTATTCCTCTTTGACTCCGATCTTCGATTGCACGGTTCTGCCGATTTGGCGATCTTTGACGTCCGATCCCATTGATCTCGTCGTGGGTCGTTCCGATGTGATCGATCTCGTGATCGTGTTCCTCGGCTTGAGGTCGGGAGATCTGTCAACGAGGAGGTAGGGTTTGGCTTTCGCCTTTGGATTTTCATCCAGCAGATTGCTCTTTGCAGAGCGATCTGCGGTGGCCCCCGAAAGGACCCTAGGAGGGGGTTGAGGTTTATCTTCCAGATCGATCTCTCGATCTTCCTCTTTCATTTTCATTTCATCAGAGCCCCTCCCAAAACTCTGATGATCTGAGGATCTTGTGTTTCTGCGTGTCTGCGTCGATCCCTCTGTCGCTGACACTTCAATCCCAGGTTCTTGCTTGATCTTGACATCTTCGCCAGTGGACTCACGGTGAAATCCAGAGGCCTCAGAAGATCCGGGCACGCGCACCATTGTGGTGAAGTCGATCTCACAAAATTACTTTAGTGAGTGTCGATCTTCCACTTGCCCAGACTTGCCGACTCACGGAGGGGGTACTCCGATCCGTGCCTTGCTGTATAACCTTGTGCTCACCTTGTGTACCCGTCGGTTGGGCTGGCTTGAGCTCTTCGTAATGGCCTTGGGAGATGTCGATCTCGCTGAGAGGTTTGGGGTTGAGCGTTCGCTTCCGGTGCGGAAATCTTCACACCACGAACGGGGTTCTGCGATCCTGATCTTGAGTCGCGGCGATCTCTATTTGGAGATGTCGCGATCTCGATCTTGAATCACACCGATCTCGATTCGTCTTCGGGATCGGGGTCTTCGCTGTGCGGAAATCTTCACTCAGCAAATAATAGTCTTGCGTCGATCTTGCGTTGGGATCGGTCCGATCTGGTCTCGGGATCGGCCGATCTTGCCGGAAGTGCGCAATATGGGCAGATCGGTTCTTGGTTTCGCCAAAATGAAACACGCCGATATGTCCAGTAGATCGCTTCGATCTTGCTCGGTCTTGTCTTGAACGCCTTGTCCAGATCTTCTGACCACTTGAGCCGTCTCGCGATCTTGTGTCCAAAATCCTTTTCCTTTTCCTTTGTTGTGTGGCTGCTACCCTAGCAGTTGAGTTGAGTGTGAGTACTTGATCGATCCGGGCCAGATATCCCGAGATCGCTCTTCTCGATCTTGGCCAACAATCCAAGATCGGTCTTCTGTGTCCCTGTAACACGCGTGCCTTGACCCGCCGGGGAAGCCAAATCAATCTTGCCCGGAGAAGAGGGGAGGAGAACGTGCGTCGTGAGCAGAAGAAGTAGAGTTCAAGTCTGTTTATTAACCAACCAAATAAATAGCCAACCTATCATTAAGCCTATTCCCAACTGTAGGTCACTCTCCAAGTCGATATCACCTTTAAGCTTGACCGCCCCCTTGAACACGTGTCGAAATTTCGTGACCTGTACTCCAAAGATAGCGCCAATACTCCCGATATCGTACCTAGACACCAAAAAGGACCAAATTCCAAATACGGTACCAAATACCCAATTTTGGTACCGAAAAGTCCAAAATAGTATCCAAATGTGGAATGTGTCTAAATCCATTTTGCGACGTCAATTCGACCGGCTTCCACTGGCTCTTTCGGTCTGAACTTTTGGGACATCACTCATGGATCTTCAACAAGCATGTATATCATCATACAATAGCTCCATCATCGATATATCCATAACCAGCAGGGAACATGACCGATCTGATGTCCAATTCGAGATCGTTGAGGATCGACACAGTGCGATCCGGCCCTATATGTCTTTTCCGTTCATTGTGCATACTCCGATACTATACTCAACGGTTTATCCGCACAATGGGACCATCCACAATTCTCACAACGGTCCCACGGACCCCCACAAACATCCCCACTTCCAGATCGGTCCATAATTAACCTAAATCAGTACTCCCTTTGGGAGACCCGTAGAGAGTGTCACCGGTCTGCAGGATGTTACACCTTCGTCACAGAGTCACATCACATCGCCCGATCTCAGATCCTTGTCCCAGATCGCTCCATGGAAATCGTCCTAACTGTCGTCTTGTCCCGGATCACCCCGTCTCAGATCGTTCCATACCCATCAGTCTGACGACAGTTGGATCGGATCGCCGATCCTGTTTCCTTATTGGATCGCCAAGTCCCATGGCCTCTTTTTCCACCAGTAAGTGGCGTCCCAAATGTGTAGCCACCGATCCTCGTACAAAATTTGATGAGTGACTTCACCACAACAAGCCAAGTGCGATAAGGCTCAGCAAGAACACAAGGGGAATCAAGATCACTAGACGGCTCAAGTGGTCAGAAGGTCAACCAGAGCAAGATCTATATGCGGTAAGGCAATCATCGCTGAGATCCGGGTATCTTATATCGATTACCCCCAAGCAACCTGTGGTCGCGTGACGATTTCCACGCGATTACCCCAGTCCCAGGCACGTTTGCAATTGACTTCGACACTAGTCCACCGAGAAGAGTGCAACCCGCCCTACCGACTGGTAAACAAGGTGAGGAAAGATTTAAGCATGGAAACGGAGTACCCTCTCCCGATAGCCGGCCGTCTAAGCACTAGTAAAGGAAAGATCACAGCAGAAATTTTGCGAACCTCACTACACCACAATGGTGCGCGTGCCCTGATCTTCTGGAGACTCGGGGTTCTAAAGCGTATCATTTCCTCAACAGGTGGGAAGACCTAGAAAATTATCTCTTTAGGCACGACGACGTGCCACGTAGATCGCAATATTCGATATCTTAATGTCCCTAAGCTTCTCTTCTTTATAGTTGCCGGTGCACTGTCTCGAATGTGTATGTTCAGGAATCGACGGATCTGAATGGATCGGTTTTACTAGTGCGGGACCTAGGTCTACCAGTGAGGGACTAAATTTACCATGAGGTAGTCATTCCCACCTACGAAGGACCGGATCTACCATTGAGCTACACAGGTCTATCGATGAGGGACTGAATAAACCAGTGAGGGACTGCGGTCAATATCGTTCAGCGCCGCTAAATGTTAACTTAGTAACGATCTTCCCCTCGATAGGCCCTGCGGTTTCCTGTCCCATAAAGTCTCAACTACTTTCAAGTCTCTTTCTCTTTCAACAACCCTTTGCCCGGAGGGTGACTTTTTGTCCATTTACCGTGCCAGTCTCTAGGTATATAATTCTTTGTAAGCACTTCACCACAACTGTGTATCACTATAGACGGTTCAATTAGTCGACAATTTTAACAAAGTGTCTGTGCGGCTGACACGCGACTTGTCGCATGACATGGATAACGCGATGTGGTATAAAAATATATCCGTATGCTTCCATAATACGGCTATTAGAATAAAAGAGATTGAAATGACGGTGTAAAGAAGAGATATGTTGCGATTCACTACACCCACAAAATTATTATAGAGACTTAGAAGTCTTATTGGTCCAAACAACGCTTCGCAGATTTCCCAGCGGCTGATCGACGATGCACAATACGAGTACTTGTACCCGGTGAGGGCTACATCCTGATTGCCGCTAGATGTACAAAATTTGTCCACGTACTTACTGGAGAAGATCAAGATACAGATAAGAGTAGTCATTTACCAACGTAGATTATAAACCGTTAATATAATGATACCTGCCATTTCGTGGAATTTTCTGCATTCGAAGGAGAGCGATTACATGATGTATGTGCCAGGTGATATTTGTCAATCAGCTTATCGTAGTAAAGAGGTGGCACGTTAGATTGCCTAGGCCATCAAGTATCAATATTCGTATTTAGAGCAAGTCCAAAGGAGTGAACATCACTATTATATAGGCCATTCTCTTGGATGTTGCCTCCATACAATTTTTGCTGGATGCCCAAACTGGTTTGAATCAATTTATTGAGTACTTTTAGATCAACAATTTACCATTGAGTGCTGATGAAGTGCACATATACATGCGAACTGACGTATGCATGACTTTTTAAAATCTTGCATGAGTCTGAACAAGATAGTGCTTGCCGAGTAAAAAAAAGCAATTGCATTATGTTCCTTATTTCCAAGGACAAGAGAGATCTTCACAAAACCTCCGGGGCGATCAATATACGTGCCCATCTTCTGGTATCAATCACAATAAAGAAGGTGGAAGTCGCCGTGATAAAGATATGACCAATTTAGCATTTCTGCAAAAATAAATAGCTACAACTCCCATTTCAGAACATGTTGAACTGATCGATCACCTGCAATTGTGGTTTATGTTAGCCCGTGAGCAGAATCTTCTGCTCCACTGTAGGAGCACGAGATCCCATACCAGCCTGTCCCCGTGTATACTTGCTATTTAAGGCCTAACTAAGTATATTATCGGCTGTTGTAGGAATAAGAATTAGCGTGGCTTCGGATGCTCTATATATGTTACGATATGCTAGTTTCTGGCGAGATCACATTGTTTATTCATAACTTTACACTTAAAATTAATTAGTACAATCCCCAGGTCGCAATAGGGGATGTATTTGATGGGCAGTGTTACGATTCAAATTGTTCTGGATTTCGAGCGATGTGAGAATGGCGAAGCTGGGATACCGGGCAACGTAGCGGCGACTGAGCATCCTCGACAGGAGGTGGATAAGGTGCTGATGGCGACCACTCACGAAAGCATCCAACCCAAATGGCAAGTATTCCACTACCCGCGGTAGAAGTAGAAGACGCGATTCTTCTGGTAGATAGTCTTGATGGGGCTGATCGGGTGATGAGGAAAGGCAAAGTATGTAAAGCAACCAAATGTAAATTGCCTGGACAAACGATCGTCGCTAGAACCTCAGATCTCTACATTAGCCTGATGGTTAGCAAAAATAATCCATACAATCACCTTTTTGAATTAGATCGCTTGCCAACAATAACAGGGCTCAGGGGGTCGTTTGCGTCAATTCAATGTGAAGTTCAGGCGAATTTGGGAGGAGCCCGATTGCACGGTAATTATATCAAACAGATTCGGCGCAAAGCGATGTACAAACTCCAAACATGACTATAACACGATCAAATTCCTTCAACTGAATTGCGTTTGTAAACAGGGCTCGGATCGGCTGTCGACTTAAGCTCTACATAGATAATATGTTTTGGTGGTAATTACCGATCTATATCACCAAGATCTGATCATCCTAATCGATTATACGAGTTGTTGATGCCACGCAAGATAGCTAGCATGATCAGTGTAGCTGCGATCAACCAGACCGGTGCAAAGTCGATTTTAAAAGCCGCAATTTTATTAGAAGTAAATTTTGCAACAGATGCGGAATGAGCACATTAAACAGGCCTAGAAAGAAACGAGTTAAATCTTCCACTCAAGATATTTAATCAAGGATAAATTGTCGCTGAGATTAGGGAGCAAATCGCTGTGATGTAGCGGACCGTACAATGAAGCTTATTGGAACGGGATGTTTATGTTCTGATCTAAATTGGACGCAGGATATGAAATTCGCGCAAAGCTGGATCGATTGATGATCCCATAGTAATTGCAACAAAGCTTTCATTATCAATAATATAGAGTCTTAAAAAGGTGATCACCAAGACATAAGTTGAGCCGACTCATAAATTAGGGAGAAGTTTTATTGATGAGGATTATATTGAAGTGTGCGACGTAAAATCGGAGAATGTGTTGGACTTAAACAGGCGAGGGACGTATATTTGATCGCATCCATTCTCCTGGGAGTGCACAACAACGTGCTCATTTAAAAGGTTGACTATAAACTGTGGCGAAGTCGATTAAACGAAATCGATTGTGTGAGGGTCGATCTTCCACTTACCCAGACTTGCCGAATCACGGAGGAGGAAATCCGATCCGTGCCTTGTTGTATAACCTTGTGCTCATCTTGTGTACCCGTCGGTTGGGCTGGCTTGAGCTCTTCGTAATGGACTTGGGAGGTGTCGATCTCGCTGAGGGTTTGGGGTTGAGCGTTCGCTTCCGGTGCGGAAATCTTCACACCACGAACGGGGTTCTGCGATCCTGATCTTGAGTCACGGTGATCTCTATTTGGAGATGTCGCGATCTCGATCTTGAATCGCACCGATCTCGATTTGTCTTCGGGGTCGGGGTCTTTGCTGTGCGGAAATCTTCACTCAGCAAATAGTTGTCTTGCGTCGATCTTGCGTTGGGATCGGTCCGATCTGGTCTCGGGATCGGCCGATCTTGCCGGAAGTGCGCAATATGGACAGATCGGTTCTTGGTTTCGCCAAAATGAAACACTCCGATATGTCCAGTAGATCGCTTCGATCTCGCTCGGTCTTGTATTGAACGCCTTGTCCAGATCTTCTGACCACTTGAGCCGTCTCGCGATCTTGTGTCCAAAATCATTTTCCTTTTCCTTTGTTGTGTGGCTGCTACCCTAGCAGTTGAGTTGAGTGTGAGTAATTGATTGATCCGGGCCAGATATCCCTAGATCGCTCTTCTCGATCTTGGCCAACACTTCAAGATCGGTCCTCTGTGTCCCTGTAACACGCGTGCCTTGACCCGCCGGGGAAGCCAAATCAATCTTGCCCGGAGAAGAGGGGAGGGGAACGTGCGTCGTGAGCAGAAGAAGTAGAGTTCAAGTCTGTTTATTAACCAACCAAATTAATGTCCAACCTATCATTAAGCCTATTCCCAACCGTAGGTCACTGTCCAAGTCGATATCACCTTTAAGCTTGACCGCCCCCTTGAACACGTGTCGAACTTTTCGTGACCTGTACTCCAAAGATAGCGCCAATACTCCCGATATCGTACCTAGACACCAAAAAGGACCAAATTCCAAATATGGTACCAAATACCCAATTTTAGTACCGAAAAGTCCAAAATAGTATCCAAGATGTGAAATGTGTCTGAATCCATTTTGCGACGTCAATTCGACCGACTTCCACTGGCTCTTTCGGTCTGAACTTTTGGGACATCACTCATGGATCTCCAACAAGCATGTACATCATCATACAATAGCTTCATCATCGATATATCCATAACCAGCAGGGAACATGGCCGATCTGGTGTCAAATTCGAGATCGTTGAGGATCGACACAGTGCGATCCGGCCCTATATGTCTTTTCCGTTCATTGTGCATGCTCCGATACTATACTCAACGGTTTATCCGCACAATGGGACCATCCACAATTCTTACAACGGTCCCACGGACCCCCACAAACATCCCCACTTCCAGATCGGTCCATAATTAACCTAAACCAGTACTCCCTTTAGGAGCCCCGTAGAGAGTGTCACCGGTCTGCAGGATGTCACACCTTCTTCACAGAGTCACATCACATCGCCCGATCTCAGATCCTTGTCCCAGATCGCTCCATGGAAATCGTCCTAACTGTCGTCTTGTCCCAGATCACCCCGTCTTAGATCGTTCCATACCCATCAGTCTGACGACAGTTGGATCGGATCGCCGATCCCGTTTTTCTTAGTGGATCGCCAAGTCCCATGGCCTCTTTTTCCACCAGTAAGTGGCGTCCCAAATGTGTAGCCACCGATCCTCGTACAAAATTTGATTAGTGAATTCACCACAATTGCCCCCTGTACTGAAGTCCATTGGACAGCAATTGACCTCAGTGCAGTCACTCATCAACTTCGCTCCAACCACTCAAGTCCGTCTCATGGCCGTTCTATCGCATCTCCCCACCTCGCCGATCTCGTCAGAAGGCTCTACCGTGTTTCTGTCTCCGGATCGCGACCCGTCGTCTGGATCGCCGGATCGCGGTAGGTATGCTCCAATCGTCCCAGATCAACATGCGTCTCCAAGCCATCTAGGTCCAGCCGGATCGCCACCGATCGTCCCGGGATCGCCAGATCGACAGCCGACCGGACCTTCGTCCCCAGCCCGCAACTTGCCGTCTGGGTCGCCGGACCGCGGGATGTATGCTCCAATTGTTCCAGATCGACACGAGTCTCCAAGTGATTCCAGTTCGGTCGGGTCACCATCGATCGTCACGGGATCGCCCGATCGTCCCTCTGAGCCGTCCTCACTTCCTGCACCTCCGGCGATTCTGGGTGCGTTCAGATCCGACATTCTGGCCCCTAGTGAGTCTCGTACAGGGTCTGCTCCAATTGCGGGCGTCACCGGCTTCGTTCCGCGAGTTTCTGCCGACGACGTTCGTCTTACGTTGGCTACGATCTCATATTTGTGGGATCGAGAGGCTACCTTCTGCAGCCAAACCGACACAATTCATGCGCTTCAGCAGTCATACCGATATGCGGTCGCCCGGGGGGATCGCTTGCAAGACGAGATGGATTCTCTGTACATATAGGCCGCACCTTTCGACTCTTTTGTCCAGCGTCGATATGATTTGATGCAAGGCCGCTACGTTGACGCAGTACATTCTCTGAGCGATTGTAAACGAGCTCTGCGGACACATCGAGACCAATCGGCGCAGATTCTTCGGCTACGTGCTTTGTTACGTGCCAACGATGAAGATCAAGGCAGCTTGAAACGACAGGTGAACGCTTTGAGGGCTCAAATCATTTCGCTCCAAGCCGAAATCAATTTTTCCGACAGCAGCGTGACCAGCTGACCACCTACAGGTCTTTCCTTCAGATAGATGTTTTGCACTTGAAGGAGGAATTGGATCGGTCTCAGGAGGAGATCGCAGAGGGAATGGCTTCAATTAGCGATCTCGTGCAACAAGTGGATGGCTTGACTCCTCTGGAGGGTCAGTTGGCACTTTCGCAGATGGAAAACGCCAACCTCCGTCGTCAGCTTGCGGAACACCTCACGGAGCACGACCAGCTACAGGTGGCGGAACACGATCGGGATCGGGCCATAGCAGAACACCGTGCCCTCCTCGACACCCTGAACCAGTGCTATACTCGGGTCCCGGTCGTCTGCACTGACCGTTCGACCGACGCCCAAGAGTGCTACTTCGGCCGGATCGACACCTTTTTCCGCTACCCAGAGATCGAGATCGCTTGCCCGTAGGTCCAGATCGAGATCGTCTGGCCCGCCTACCAAGCGTCAGCGTGTTTGACCAAGGTCACGATTCAGAGATTCTTCTACCACCCGTGTGGCCTCCCGGATATTGTCGTTCAATCCTTCAATATCTTTCAAGGAACTCCCCAGATCGGCCCGACCCAAGCCTTCACCCAATTCTTCTTCTTCGTCGCCTTCGTCCACGTCTTCTAGGACTAGATCGGGAAGTGGGGAGCCAACCGAGTCGGACTCTAGCTCGGGACATTTGACCCGTTCCGTGTTGTCCCGCTCGAGATCGACCGCTCGTCGTCAACCTAGATCGGATGTCCGATCTTCGACTTTAGACTCCTCTCCGGCTGCCCAGTTCGCTTCCGCTTCTTCCGCAGCTACCGCATCAGCTCAAGCACTGTCGCGGTCGCTCTCTTCAGACGCTCCGGAGCCCCGTTATCTTTCGTATCCATCCTCTCCGGTCGCGGCTGCCCCCGTAGTTGAAATTCAAGATGATGGAGACGTAGAAGATGTGGAGGTGTCGCCGACAGGGGAAACAAACAGCGAGACTGGCTTCGCTAGTCCGCCTTCGGGGTTTACTGCGCTTTCGGATCGCCATTTGTCCGATAGCAAAAACAGCATCACCCTTCCGGCGCTCCAAGTGGCTAACCGAGTCATCTCCTCCGTTGATTTCGACAATTTTCCGCCACTCCAGCAGCCACGGGATCGGTGAATTCCCAATTATATGGAGCCTTCCCGACGGGTAGCTTCCGAGATCTCTCCATGGTCAGTTTCGCGGATCGCTATGGTTTGCGTGAGGACCATGACCATTGAGCTCCTGTTTCACCACTACTCCGAACCCATAAATTTTCTGTTCCCCTTCCACAGTTATGGGCGAGCTCCTCCGACGGGGACTTGGGCCTCTGGGCTGATTTCGCGGCAGCACATTTAGGCTCTTTACGCTACAGCCCCCTGGGACAATATTGTGGTCCCCGTCAACCCGATATCGTTCACCATGACTGGATGGTATCGAGACATGAGTCATCGTTACCTGGAGCTTGAGTCCACTCATCGGCAAGCTTTAAGGGAATCTACTCATGCTTTACCGATCTCTCCGGCCCAGCGACGATCCGAACGGTTTATGCAAACGTTCTGGCGTCAACGAAAGCTGCGCCGATCTCGATTTGGAGCACGTTGGAAGAACTTCTTGAAGAAGATACTCAACGGCATGATCTCTGGCCACTGTGATCTCGACATCCTGCTGGATCCCTTCTTCCTCCACTATCCGCGCCCACATGAAGAACGAGTTTGGTATCCAGGGTTAGGACACTCTAACGACCCAGCTGACTTGCTAGAGGCGTTAGACATAGCCGACCAAGAGGATCCTTGACGCAACCAGTTCCGCAACGCCTATTGGGATCACCCCGGATCGCAGATTCCCCGTCTACAGAACAAGTTCAAGCCTGCTCCATCGTCTTAGTTCGAGATCGGTGCCCAATCCCGATCATCTTTCATAATCGTAGAAGTCATTCGATCATCGTCTCTTTCATTAGGTACTTCATTCTTTGCAACTTCCACGACCTCGATCCTTCTCATTCCACATCATTCAGTAAGTTAATTCACGTGACTATCTCCATACTCATACACAAAACCCCATCCATCAGCCTATGCTACCTCACAGCATATCTTGCAACCTCATCCACCAGCATGTGCTACCGTCTAGCACCCTTGTTCGAACTGTTAAGGTTCGTCCGACTTGCCTTCGTGAAACTGCATCGCTTCAAAACTGTTTCGACTCACTCGGTTCCGCTCAAACATTTGCAAGATCGCCCCACAACTCAGATCGGCCTCATCCATCAACTTAGATCGGGATGTGCCTTCCACTTCACCAGAAACTGTCGATGCACTCGTCTATAGCGGGTTTTCCGACCAGATCGCGCGTCCAATATTTTTTCCACTTCATATTCTCTCTCCTAAAATCGCTTTTTCAACTATCCTCTGGTAATAGAGCTTCATCAAAATCCACTCTATCAGCCTCATCCAACGGAAGCTTGTCTTTAGGCCGCTCGCGGAACGTCTTACTCTCTTCAGATTTGATACATGCACAATTTAAAACAGTCGATATGGAGTCCCTGCGATCTCCAATTTCACAGCGTGATCTCTACATATATCCGCAACTAGAAATGGACCGTGCTACATATGTGCAAGCTTCTTCGCATATTCTTCATTGAGTTGATTCAAGTAAAGCCAAACTTGCGTTCTCACTTCGATCTCATGTCGCTCCTGGTCTTCATTGTGTCAATATGCCACTTCTTGAATCGCGGCTCGTAAGTGATTGTTCACCGCGGAAAGAGCCCGCTGATATTGTCTTTGTATTTTGTATCTCCACCTTTTTGGATCGCGATCTCTTTTTCTCGTGTTCACCACTGATAACGTAGCTTCCAACGTCGCTCGTGGATCCCACCCATGAATCAGATAGAATGGGGTGTCCCCCCGAATCCGATCTTGTGCGGTGTTAATCGCAAAGGTGAGATGTTCAGCACATTCATCCCAATCCTGTTTGTTGACATCAGCCACATAAAGCTTAAGCGACCGCGTCAAGGTTTGCACCATTCGTTTGGCAGTTCCATTTGCTTGTGGTCGGTAGGCCATGGTCGGCGCTGTTTTTGTCCTACTATCTGGCTGAAATGTCGAAAGAAGTAGGACATAAATCCCGGCTCTCGATCGGGTCTGATAGCTTCGCTAGCTCCGAAGCATCGGAAAACGTATTCTTCGTAATTTTCTGCGACCGTTTGTGCGGTCCGTGACGAGATAGCTTTCGCGATCTCATACTCAGAGAAGAGATCTACTCAAATGAGTAGCTCCGTATTCCCCTTGATCGACCTGGGCAACGACGGTATATGATCTATCGATTTTATCTGAAATAGATAGGTCGCTTGTAAATTGCCAGGCGATCTTTCATCGATCTTAGGACGCCCCTTTACGGTCTCAAAATCGGTGCATTCGCCTACATATCGTTGCACACTCCGATAGAGCCCTCTCCAGTGGGATCGCGATCTGATCCTCTAATAGGTCCTGCCAATTCCTTGATTGCCTCCTTTCGGACTAACGTGGTAGTGGTGCAGAAAATCTTGTTGCAACGTCTCTGGGATCACCAGACGCATCAAACCATCGCGATCCTCTGACTCTCTTTTCGCCATTGGGAAGAAGAAAAGCAGGTCGATCTCGTCGATCTCGTACTCTGGAGCCAGTTTCGCGCACATCTTCACTTCTCCCGCGTCCGAGTTTAATACATCACCATTCAGATATTATGTAAAATTGACAATACAACGCTCCTCATCTTAAGCTTAGCCAATTCATCGAATTACAAATCCTCTGTACTATCTCCTCCTGTATCACTTCAGGTTCATGACGTATTCTCTTGGCTGATCTCGTTACCGCAGTCATTCGATCAAGCTGCCCATCTTGCTTGGGCTTCAACAATTCATCGAGACGGTTCAGAGTCATCAGATCTTGCCGATCTTCGTCGGCTACAATTTTTCTTCCGTTTTCGTTCTGCAATGCTGTGCTGGCTAGTCGATCTGCACTTTTGTTTCATTCTTGCTTCATTTGTAGAAACTCGTGACTATGCCAAGATCGCAATTTCTCTATCGCTTTATGCCTGGGAAGTTGAAGGCCCGGTGCCTTGCAGTCGATCTCACCGCGCATCTGTCGAATCACCAAATTGGAATCTCCACACAGAATTACTCGCCCCCTGTCCAGATCGGCGAGTAACTCAAAGCACAGCAGCAAGCCATTATACTCTGCTTCATTCACAGTCAGATTGTGAGCATATCTCGATTCTGCTGCCGCGATCGTCCACTCGGGTAACCTCCATATCACCACACTGTACGACCCTCCTTTCTTTTTTATCCTCGCCGGTCCATCGAAACTAGCCACCAGCAACTCCTCATCTGCTTCCACCGTTGGTGGTGGTGTTGATATCTTGAGTCGGCAGTCTTTACGTGGGGAGATCGCGATCAGCATCTCTTCTATTTCATCTCTTGGGGTTATACTCGCTGCCAACATGCCCAGGATTTCTTCCTCTCCTCGCTCACATTTCTTTACCTCCATAGTCCAGTTTGACAACAAATCAGCCCACCATCCTAATCTCCCGTTGAGTCCCCGAGATTGCATCAACCACACTAACGTAGAATGTCGGGTCAGCACAGTGATCTCCCGCGAGGCAAGCGTAGTATAGCATACATCCAAAACACGAAGAAATGCCAGCAATTCTTTTCCACCGTTCCGTAGCTAAGCTCATTGGGCTTCAACGTGCGGCTTGTAAACGTCACCGGATGGTACACGCCATCGTACTCCTGTATCAGGTCCACTGAAACAGTCCACTTGCTTGCGTAGACCAAGATCACGAGAGGGCTATCTGGGTAGAAGTGTTTGATCATGGGAGTTGTAGCTATCTTAGCCTTTAGCATAGTAAAAGCAACCTTGGCTTTCTTCCATCGACCCTCGTTCGACCATTCGTCTCCTGCTGCGAGCTGAGATCGGCCTATCTCAAAGAAATCGGATTCTATTAGCTTGTACAATACAGCGGCGTACACCGCGAAATCTTCAATGAAGCGACGGTAGTAGTTCAAGCTCCCGAGAAAAGATTTCATAGCTCGCAGCGTGCTACGAAACGGGATGTTGATCAACGACTCCAATTTCTTGGGCTGAGCCTCCAGACCATCCACAGACACTCGATGTCCCAAATAATAGACCTTACGGCACCCTTTAAAACTCTTAGTGAGACTGATAGACAGATTCCACTTATCACATGCTTCCATCAATCGCTCTACTTTTGCGTACAGAGATTTCCATGGCGTGGCTGGTATGAGGATGTCGTCAATGTGAGACCGGCGTCCCATTACAGAAGGTCGTCGACCTGTCTCAAGTTTGCCGTCCTTGAACACGTCGATCGGGCCATCAGAAGCTGATCTCTGGCCGATCTTGAGATACCCATAAAGCGCATTGTCAACAAGACGTTGATAGATCTGGGGCGCGTTCTTAAGTCCAAAAGGCATTCGAAGCCAGATAAAAAGGCTGGACGGCGTGACAAATGCTGAGATCAATTTTACTCGTTCGGTCATTTCCACGACCCAGAATCCACTAGCCATGTCTAACAAGCAGTACCACAGAGCCTTATCCGAATCCTCCAGTAGATCGCTGATCAGCGGCATGGGGTAAACCATCAGTCGCGTTAGATGATTCTCTCTTCGATAATAAATAGAGAGACGAATATCCACTCCGTTCTTCTTGATGATCACCACTATCGAAGACGCCCAAGGTAACGTGGATGGCTGAACGATCGTGGCCGCTAACAACCTTTTGATAAGATCTGACAGCTTCTCCCGATATTGAGGTGCGACCGGACGTACTCTTTGCGCTATCGGTGCTGCCCCACCGACATCAATATCACAGATCGCGCCCCGTGCTGCTGGTGGTAGAGCGTTGCCCTCCCCATAAGAAGGTGACGGCTCTTCCAGATCAGCAATCTGAGTCGCTGTTGATCTGTGGTGAGAGGCACATTTGGATCTCCGATCTGAATATCTTCAATTTTCACTTCTTCTGTAGTCGCCGACATTTCTATGAGTACTGCCATGTGCTGCTCGATATCTTCAGCAAACAAATCTCCGCTCTCGTGGTAGTAAACTCGTGTTCCCGCGATCTCGGCATCTTCCTTCTTTAACATTGCTTCTTCCTTGGGCTCTTTTGTCTGTCCCGGCTGGTCCAAATTCAGCAGTTAATCAGTCGGTTTGGCCTTCGATAGACACGATCTGTCACGTAGCCAGTCGGGATCTGTATCGCGATCTCCCTTCGTAGCCTGTCGACTTCCGATTTCTTAATCGCTATCCACCCGCGCTAGTTCGGCTCCGTTGACCATTACTTCCCTCGCAACCACAACATCTGTCTTTTGCGATTCATCATCACCAGCTTGCTGCGTTATCATGGAAATCGCTGGAGGTATGTCCTTTAACGTGTCGGACCGACGTTTCATGATGTATATGGGAGTGGCATACGTAGGGCGATCTACCAGTGGTCCGATCTGTTCTTTTGGGTGTTCATTCACTCGATCCGTTGTATCTCCATACGCCAGAGTTTGCCACTCCTTGTACTTTCCCGATCCGACCGTCACGAAACCTTGAGTTCGCGGTACCATATCGCCTTCGGTCCACAAGTCTAATATAGTGTGGGTAGGAATTATGATCTCACGGTCTTTAATGTTGGTCATCTTCAGGTACTTCGTCTTACCCAACACCGAGATCACAGTGGGAACCCAATCCGGTCCTCTAGCGATCCACAACTTCATCTTAGCCCCTCCGATCCCGATCTTCACTTCCCTTGACTCTCCGACCGGGATCACCACGTATTGGTCCTTCGCCGTTATATGTTGTATCTTCGATCCGTACGCGGGGCGACGTCCTGCGAGGTAAATGCGGATTTCTTCCGGTAGACATAGCGCGCCATCGGCTATATCGAGCCGCACTCCGGAAGGCACCATAAAGTCCATGCCCAGAATCGCTTTTTGCCCTACCAGATCGCCTACCCACACATTGAAACAGTATACCAGCGATCCCGCGGGGGTCACTTCGATCTTGGTACGTCCTATCGTCATGTACAGAGTTTCTCCAATCCCGATACATTCTTGTCGTTGACTTTGTCAATATCACAACCGACCTTACGAGAAAAGGTGGTGTCAATGATCGACACTTCAGCACCAGAATCAAATAACAGAGTGGCTTTTACGTTGTTGATCTTGCCAACAGCTTTCGCTTGTTTGAACCACTTCCCGGGCGACTAGTGCTTCCAGTATCCGCGAGATTCACCGTAAGCGAGCTCGATCTCCATGGTTGGTTCAGATCGCGAGTACTCATCGATCCGCTTCAGATGGGACACGGAAGAAACACGTTTTGACTTCGAACGAGATCTATTTGTTTACATATCCGTGTCCTGCTTACTCTCGCGATCTGTCTTCTTTTTTTCACGTATGCAATAATGCAGAGCCTAGAACGCTCGGCTCGTACCAGATTCAAACCTGGCGAGCGTCCTAGTTTAACATGTTCTCGGCCTTCTCTGGCAACATCCTCGCACGCTTGTTTGGGACGTACCACTGGCGGATCATGTTGTAGAACTCCTCCGTGGGACATTTTACCGGGTCATGCATCTCACCGCACGCACGACACACAAAAGAATAATTGTCAGAGGGGTGTCCTTTACGCCCGCACTTCTGACAAGTGAGCCGCTTACAGCAACCGAGATCTCCATGCTTGGTCGATCCGCAATAAGTTTACGGCTTTGATGACATATTGCGATCTTGGTAATCTCGACGAACGTTCGGGTCGACCGATCTCGCGTTTGCCGTAACGTCATTGGGGGATGGGTGCCGATCCGTAGTAGCAGCCACGTGGACCGCTCTCAATCGATCTTCCGAATCCGATCCGTAGGCGTCCGATCCTGACTCGCTGCTGGCGTCCTCGGTACGGATCATCCTCATCGCTCGTGCAGGCTTAGACAGCGCTGGACCCTGAGTTCTCTTTTGTCTGAACTTGGACGATCCCATCATCACTTTCCCTTGACGTGATCTCCCTTGTTGATATCCATGTAGCGTTTTTTGCATGGTATCTGCGTTTTCTATTTTCAGCAGTAGCAATTGATTGGACAGATCGGGGTCGTCCAAGGTGTCAATGAAATGGTTGACACATTCTTTGCGCGCAGCTGGAAATCCAGTCATCACCGGTATCTTCGCCTGCATTCCCATCACATTGAGCCGATATAGGTACTGCAAAGGATCTTCCTCCGAACTTTTCTTTGCGTGGTAATATTGCCGGCTCGCGGACATCCCGTGTCCCGCATATTCCACAAGAAAACTGTCTATCAATTCTTTCCGATTGAATCTCGTCGATCTGCTCAGCTGTCGGTACCGATAACGGGCGGGGCTTCCATGAGATCACCGAAAACCAGACATCTCACTTCGTCCGGTGCTTGGTCCCGGATGAAAGCTGACTTCACTTATCCGATCCAGTTTCGTGCTTTGTCTTCTTCCCGATCCTTCCCTGATAATATTTTCAGTTCCGAAATCGCTGAGATTCTGATCCTCTGCGTGATGCTCCCCCCTCCGGTAGTCACACCGGTCGCGGCTACGTGAGGGCGCCGTAGTTCGTGCATCCATAGATCATCTGGGTCGTATTACGCCCCATGATGGATCTGCTGGTAAGTGCCCGACTCCACCGATTCCATCTCCACATCCGGCATTTCATGTCTTTCGTGCGAGAATAGGAGAAAGGTACGGCGATCTGGGTAGTGGTTTGGCTGTCGATTCATTCGCTGAGATGTACGTTGATCCGCCTCGTACTTCTTCATGGCTGCATTGAAGTGCCGACTTAGATCGCTTTCTTTTTGATCGTCCGGCCCCGTACGGGTACCGGCCGATCTCAGTGGTATGTCGCTCTTGGCGTGTCCTTTAAAGGCATCAACCTTGGCTTGGCCGATCTTGTTCTGTAAGAACACACCACCCGATGGTCCCAGAGACATCCGACGAATGCTGATGGATCCATCTGACTCGCTCTCGGAGTCATCCGAGGCGTAGCGGGGCGATCCCGCGGGGTGTTTCTGGAGCGAGTCTGAGGGTGTCTCGATCTTGTCTTCAGGAGTATTGGCTTTGCCCACCAGCATTATCATAATCTCCACAAACTCATTCGCCGCGTTCTTCAACTGTTCCAAGGTGCAATTCAGCATTTCATCTCCATCAAAAGCATTAGGGCAGACACCCATGTCGTCCAACATCTGCAGAATCAAATTGATCTCGTCGACTTTGTTGGTCCCAGGAGGTGGGACCGAGATCGGCTTATCCAGAGGACCAATCAGCTTGGGCTTTAGTATCTTGAATACTGGATCCGTCTTGAGCAGCGTCTTTAAATGGCCATAATAGTATTGCCACTTCGCACGCTCACTTGCTTCTCCCGTCGTCTCCTTCTCCCTGGACGCGATCTTCCTTCGGTTACCTTCTGTCTTTGGCGTCGCGATATCTTTGACTCCGACCTTTGATTGCACGGTTCGGCTGATCTGGCAATCTTTGACGTCCGATCCCGTCGATCTCGTAGTGGACCGTTCCGATGTGATCGATCTCGTGATCTTGTTCCTCGGCTTGAGGTCGGGAGATCTATCGACGAGGAGATAGGGTTTGGCTCTCGCCGATGTGGTTTTCACCATTGGATTTTCATCCAGCAGATCGCTCTTTGCAGAGAGATCTGCGGGGCCCCCGAAAAGGCCCAAGGAGGGACTTGAGGTTTATCTTCCAGATCGATCTCTCGATCTTCCTCTTTCATTTTCATTTCATCAGAGCCCCTCCCAAAACTCTGATGATCTAAGGATCTTGTGCTTCTGCGTGTCTACGTCGACCCCTCTGTCGCTGACACTTCAATCCCAGGTTCTTGCTTGATCTTGACATCTTCGCCAGTGGACTCACGGTGAAATCCAGAGTCCTCAGAAGATCCGGGCACGCGCACCATTGTGGCGAAGTTGATCTCACAAAACTAATTTAGTGAGTGTCGATCTTCCACTTTCCCAGACTTGCCGACTCACGGAGGAGGAAATCCGATCCGTGCCTTGCTGTATAACCTTGTGCTCACCTTGTGTACCCGTCGGTTGGGCTGGCTTGAGCTCTTCGTAACGGCCTTGGGAGATGTCGATCTCGCTGAGGGTTTGGGGTTGAGAGTTCGCTTCCGGTGCGGAAATCTTCACACCACGAACAGGGGTTCTGCGATCCTGATCTTGAGTCACGGCGATCTCTATTTGGATATGTCGCGATCTTGCTCTTGGATCACACCGATCTCGATTTGTCTTCGGGATCGGGGTCTTCGCTGTGCGGAAATCTTCACTCAGCAAATAATAGTCTTGCGTCGATCTTGCGTTGGGATCGGTCCGATCTGGTCTTGGGATCGGCCAATCTTGCTGGAAGTGCGCAATATGGACAGATCGGTTCTTGGTTTCGCCAAAATGAAACACTCCGATATGTCCAGTAGATCGCTTCGATCTCGCTCGGTCTTGTCTTGAACGCCTTGTCCAGATCTTCTGACCACTTGAGCCGTCTCGCGATCTTGTGTCCAAAATCATTTTCCTTTTCCTTTGTTGTGTGGCTGCTACCCTAGCAGTTGAGTTGAGTGTGAGTACTTGATTGATCCGGGCCAGATATCCCTAGATCGCTCTTCTCGATCTTGGCCAACACTCCAAGATCGGTCCTCTGTGTCCCTGTAACACGCGTGCCTTGACCCGCCGGGGAAGCCAAATCAATCTTGCCCGGAGAAGAGGGGAGGAGAACGTGCGTCGTGAGCAGAAGAAGTAGAGTTCAAGTCTGTTTATTAACCAACCAAATTAATGTCCAACCTATCATTAATCCTATTCCCAACCGTAGGTCACTGTCCAAGTCGATATCACCTTTAAGCTTGACCGCCCCCTTGAACACGTGTCGAACTTTTCGTGACCTGTACTCCAAAGATAGCGCCAATACTCCCGATATCGTACCTAGACACCAAAAAGGACCAAATTCCAAATATGGTACCAAATACCCAATTTTAGTACCGAAAAGTCCAAAATAGTATCCAAGATGTGAAATGTGTCTGAATCCATTTTGCGACGTCTATTCGACCGACTTCCACTGGCTCTTTCGGTCTGAACTTTTGGGACATCACTCATGGATCTCCAACAAGCATGTACATCATCATACAATAGCTTCATCATCGATATATCCATAACCAGCAGGGAACATGGCCGATCTGGTGTCAAATTCGAGATCGTTGAGGATCGACACAGTGCGATCCGGCCCTATATGTCTTTTCCGTTCATTGTGCATGCTCCGATACTATACTCAACGGTTTATCCGCACAATGGGACCATCCACAATTCTTACAACGGTCCCACGGACCCCCACAAACATCCCCACTTCCAGATCGGTCCATAATTAACCTAAACCAGTACTCCCTTTAGGAGCCCCGTAGAGAGTGTCACCGGTCTGCAGGATGTCACACCTTCTTCACAGAGTCACATCACATCGCCCGATCTCAGATCCTTGTCCCAGATCGCTCCATGGAAATCGTCCTAACTGTCGTCTTGTCCCAGATCACCCCGTCTCAGATCGTTCCATACCAATCAGTCTGACGACAGTTGGATCGGATCGCCGATCCCGTTTTTCTTAGTGGATCGCCAAGTCCCATGGCCTCTTTTTCCACCAGTAAGTGGCGTCCCAAATGTGTAGCCACCGATCCTCGTACAAAATTTGATTAGTGACTTCACCACAACAAGCCAAGTGCGATAAGGCGCAGCAAGAACACAAGGGGAATCTAGATCGCTAGACGGCTCAAGTGGTCAGAAGGTCAACCAGAGCAAGATCTATATGTGGTAAGGCAATCATCGCTGAGATCCGGGTATCTTATATCGATTACCCCCAAGCAATCTGTGGTCGCGTGACGATTTCCACGCGATTACCCCAGTCCCAGGCACGTTTGCAATTGACTTCGACACTAGTCCACCGGAAAGAGTGCAACCCGCCCTACCGACTGGTAAACAAGGTGAGGAAAGATTTAAGCATGGAAACGGAGTACCCTCTCCCGATAGCCGGCCGTCTAAGCACTAGTAAAGGAAAGATCACAGCAGAAATTTTGCGAACCTCACTACACCACAATGGTGCGCGTGCCCTGATCTTCTGGAGACTCGGGGTTCTAAAGCGTATCATTTCCTCAACAGGTGGGAAGACCTAGAAAATTATCTCTTTAGGCACGACGACGTGCCACGTAGATCGCAATATTCGATATCTTAATGTCCCTAAGCTTCTCTTCTTTATAGTTGCCGGTGCACTGTCTCGAATGTGTATGTTCAGGAATCGACGGATCTGAATGGATCGGTTTTACTAGTGCGGGACCTAGGTCTACCAGTGAGGGACTAAATTTACCATGAGGTAGTCATTCCCACCTACGAAGGACCGGATCTACCATTGAGCTACACAGGTCTATCGATGAGGGACTGAATAAACCAGTGAGGGACTGCGGTCAATATCGTTCAGCGCCGCTAAATGTTAACTTAGTAACGATCTTCCCCTCGACAGGCCCTGCGGTTTCCTGTCCCATAAAGTCTCAACTACTTTCAAGTCCCTTTCTCTTTCAACAACCCTTTGCCCGGAGGGTGACTTTTTGTCCATTTACCGTGCCAGTCTCTAGGTATATAATTCTTTGTAGGCACTTCACCACAACTGTGTATCACTATAGACGGTTCAATTAGTCGACAATTTTAACAAAGTGTCTGTGCGGCTGACACGCGACTTGTCGCATGACATGGATAACGCGATGTGGTATAAAAATATATCCGTATGCTTCCATAATACGGCTATTAGAATAAAGGAGATTGAAATGACGGTGTAAAGAAGAGATATGTTGCGATTCACTACACCCACAAAATTATTATAGAGACTTAGAAGTCTTATTGGTCCAAACAACGCTTCGCAGATTTCCCAGCGGCTGATCGACGATGCACAATACGAGTACTTGTACCCGGTGAGGGCTACATCCTGATTGCCGCTAGATGTACAAAATTTGTCCACGTACTTACTGGAGAAGATCAAGATACAGATAAGAGTAGTCATTTACCAACGTAGATTATAAACCGTTAATATAATGATACCTGCCATTTCGTGGAATTTTCTGCATTCGAAGGAGAGCGATTACATGATGTATGTGCCAGGTGATATTTGTCAATCAGCTTATCGTAGTAAAGAGGTGGCAAGTTAGATTGCCTAGGCCATCAAGTATCAATATTCGTATTTAGAGCAAGTCCAAAGGAGTGAACATCACTATTATATAGGCCATTCTCTTGGATGTTGCCTCCATACAATTTTTGCTGGATGCCCAAACTGGTTTGAATCAATTTATTGAGTACTTCTAGATCAACAATTTACCATTGTGTGCTGATGAGGTGCACATATACATGCGAACTGACGTATGCATGACTTTTTAAAATCTTGCATGAGTCTGAACAAGATAGTGCTTGCCGAGTAAAAAAAAGCAATTGCATTATGTTCCTTATTTCCAAGGACAAGATCGATCTTCATAAAACCTCCGGGGCGATCAATATACGTGCCCATCTTCTGGTATCAATCACAATAAAGAAGGTGGAAGTCGCCGTGATAAAGATATGACCAATTTAGCATTTCTGCAAAAATAAATAGCTACAACTCCCATTTCAGAACATGTTGAACTGATCGATCACCTGCAATTGTGGTTTATGTTAGCCCGTGAGCCGAATCTTCTGCTCCACTGTAGGAGCACGAGATCCCATACCAGCCTGTCCCCGTGTATACTTGCTATTTAAGGCCTAACTAAGTATATTATCGGCTGTTGTAGGAATAAGAATTAGCGTGGCTTCGGATGCTCTATATATGTTACGATATGCTAGTTTCTGGCGAGATCACATTGTTTATTCATAACTTTACACTTAAAATTAATTAGTACAATCCCCAGGTCGCAATAGGGGATGTATTTGATGGGCAGTGTTACGATTCAAATTGTTCTGGATTTCGAGCGATGTGAGAATGGCGAAGCTGGGATACCGGGCAACGTAGCGGCGACTGAGCATCCTCGACAGGAGGTGGATAAGGTGCTGATGGCGACCACTCACGAAAGCATCCAACCCAAATGGCAAGTATTTTACTACCCGCGGTAGAAGTAGAAGACGCGATTCTTCTGGTAGATAGTCTTGATGGGGCTGATCGGGTGATGAGGAAAGGCAAAGTATGTAAAGCAACCAAATGTAAATTGCCTGGACAAACGATCGTCGCTAGAACCTCAGATCTCTACATTAGCCTGATGGTTAGCAAAAATAATCCATACAATCACCTTTTTGAATTAGATCGCTTGCCAACAATAACAGGGCTCAGGGGGTCGTTTGCGTCAATTCAATATGAAGTTCAGGCGAATTTGGGAGGAGCCCGATTGCACGGTAATTATATCAAACAGATTCGGCGCAAAGCGATGTACAAACTCCAAACATGACTATAACACGATCAAATTCCTTCAACTGAATTGCGTTTGTAAACAGGGCTCGGATCGGCTGTCGACTTAAGCTCTACATAGATAATATGTTTTGGTGGTAATTACCGATCTATATCACCAAGATCTGATCATCCTAATCGATTATACGAGTTGTTGATGCCACGCAAGATAGTTAGCATGATCAGTGTAGCTGCGATCAACCAGACCGGTGCAAAGTCGATTTTAAAAGCCGCAATTTTATTAGAAGTAAATTTTGCAACAGATGCGGAATGAGCACATTAAACAGGCCTAGAAAGAAACGAGTTAAATCTTCCACTCAAGATATTTAATCAAGGATAAATTGTCGCTGAGATTAGGGAGCAAATCGCTGTGATCTAGCGGACCGTACAATGAAGCTTATTGGAACGGGATGTTTATGTTCTGATCTAAATTGGACGCAGGATATGAAATTCGCGCAAAGCTGGATCGATTGATGATCCCATAGTAATTGCAACAAAGCTTTCATTATCAATAATATAGAGTCTTAAGAAGGTGATCACCAAGACATAAGTTGAGCCGACTCATAAATTAGGGAGAAGTTTTATTGATGAGGATTATATTGAAGTGTGCGACGTAAAATCGGAGAATGTGTTGGACTTAAACAGGCGAGGGACGTATATTTGATCGCATCCATTCTCCTGGGAGTGCACAACAACGTGCTCATTTAAAAGGTTGACTATAAACTGTGGCGAAGTCGATTAAACGAAATCGATTGTGTGAGGGTCGATCTTCCACTTACCCAGACTTGCCGAATCACGGAGGAGGAAATCCGATCCGTGCCTTGTTGTATAGCCTTGTGCTCATCTTGTGTACCCGTCGGTTGGGCTGGCTTGAGCTCTTCGTAATGGACTTGGGAGGTGTCGATCTCGCTGAGAGGTTGGGTTGAGCGTTCGCTTCCGGTGCGGAAATCTTCACACCACGAACGGGGTTCTGCGATCCTGATCTTTAGTCACGGTGATCTCTATTTGGATATGTCGCGATCTCGATCTTAAATCGCACCGATCTCGATTTGTCTTCGGGGTCGGGGTCTTTGCTGTGCGGAAATCTTCACTCAGCAAATAGTTGTCTTGCGTCGATCTTGCGTTGGGATCGGTCCGATCTGGTCTCGGGATCGGCCGATCTTGCCGGAAGTGCGCCATTTGGGCAGATCGGTTCTTGGTTTCGCCAAAATGAAACACTCCGATATGTCCAGTAGATCGCTTCGATCTCGCTCAGTCTTGTCTTGAACGCCTTGTCCAGATCTTCTGACCACTTAAGTCTTCTCGCGATCTTGTAATCAAAAATGTAGTTAAGTCACTAATTATATCATGGGACGTGGATCGGTGGCCACCCAGTTAAGGTGTCAATTACTGGTGAGAAATGAGGCCATGGGACCTGGCGATCCAATAAGGAGAAGGAAAGCAATCTCAACGGGGATCGGCGATCTGGTGTGACTGTCTCCAGACTGATGGATATGGATCGACCTGAGACGGAGCGATCTGGGACAGGACGATAAATAATAGATTTCCATGAAGAGAGCTGGGACAAGACGACAAAAAGAACGATTTCCATGGAGTTATCTGGGACAAAGATCAGGCACCAGGTGATGTGATATGACTCTGTGACGAAGGTGTAACATCCTGCAGATTGGTGACACTCTTTACCGGTCTCCTAGAAGGATACCTGATTTAGGTTAATTATGGTCCGATCTGGAAGTGGGGATGTTTGTGGGGGTCCGTGGGACCGTTGTGAGAACTATGGACGGTCCTATTGAGTAGATAAACCCTTTAAGATGGTATCAGAGTACGCTCAATAGACGAAAGAACACATATGACCGGATCGCACTGTGTCGATCCTCAACGATCTCGAATTTGACATCAGATCGGTCATGTTCCCTGCTGGTTATGGATATATCGATGATGAAGCTATTGTATGATGATGTACATGCTTGTTGGAGATCCATGAGTGATGTCCCAAAAGTTCAGACCGAAAGAGCCAGTGGAAGTCGGTCGAATAGACGTCGCAAAATGGATTCAGACACATTTCACATCTTGGATACTATTTTGGACTTTTCGGTACCAAAATTGGGTATTTGGTACCATATTTGGAATTTGGTCCCTTTTTTGGTGTCTAGGTACGATATCGGGAGTATTGGCGCTATCTTTGGAGTACAGGTCACGAAAAGTTCGACACGTGTTCAAGGGGGCGGTCAAGCTTAAAGGTGATATCGACTTGGACAGTGACCTACGGTTGGGAATAGGCTTAATGATAGGTTGGACATTAATTTGGTTGGTTAATAAACAGACTTGAACTCTACTTCTTCTGCTCACGACGCACGTTCTACCCCCCCCCCTCTTCTCCGGGCAAGATTGATTTGGCTTCCCCGGCGGGTCAAGGCACGCGTGTTACAGGGACACAGAAGACCGATCTTAGATTGTTGGTTAAGATCGAGAAGAGCGATCTCGGGATATCTGGCCCGGATCAATCAATTACTCACACTCAACTCAACTGCTAGGGTAGAAGCCACACAACAAAGGAAAAGGAAAATGATTTTGGACACAAGATCGCGAGACGGCTCAAGTGGTCAGAAGATCTGGACAAGGCGTTCAAGACAAGACCGAGCGAGATCGAAGCGATCCACTGGACATATCGGAGTGTTTCATTTTGGCGAAACCAAGAACCGATCTGCCCAAATGGCGCACTTCCAGCAAGATCGGCCGATCCCGAGACCAGATCGGACCGATCCCAACGCAAGATCGACGCAAGATTACGATTTGCTGAGTGAAGATTTCCGCACAGCAAAGACCCCGATCCCGAAGACAAATCGAGATCGGTGTGATCCAAGAGCAAGATTGCGACATATCCAAATAGAGATCGCCGTGACTCAAGATCAGGATCGCAGAACCCCTGTTCGTGGTGTGAAGATTTCCGCACCGGAAGCGAACTCTCAACCCCAAACCCTCAGCGAGATCGACATCTCCCAAGGCCATTACGAAGAGCTCAAGCCAGCCCAACCGACGGGTACACAAGGTGAGCACAAGGTTATACAGCAAGGCACGGATCGGATTTCCTCCTCCGTGAGTCGGCAAGTCTGGGAAAGTGGAAGATCGACACTCACTAAATTAGTTTTGTGAGATCAACTTCGCCACAATGGTGCGCGTGCCCGGATCTTCTGAGGACTCTGGATTTCACCGTGAGTCCACTGGCGAAGATGTCAAGATCAAGCAAGAACCTGGGATTGAAGTGTCAACAACAGAGGGGTCGACGTAGACACGCAGAAGCACAAGATCCTTAGATCATCAGAGTTTTGGGAGGGGCTCTGATGAAATGAAAATGAAAGAGGAAGATCGAGAGATCGATCTGGAAGATAAACCTCAAGTCCCTCCTTGGGCCTTTTCGGGGGCCCCGCAGATCTCTCTGCAAAGAGCGATCTGCTGGATGAATATCCAATGGTGAAAACCACATCGGCGAAAGCCAAACCCTATCTCCTCGTCGACAGGTCACCTGACCTCAAGCGAATGAAGACGATCGAGAAGTCTTCCACACCGGGACGAGCTATGATGAGAATGCCGCGATTGGAAAGCAAAGATCGCCAGATCGACCAGACTGTGGAACCAAAGGTCGGAGTCAAAGAGGAATACGATCAATAACTGGACGAGATCGCGATGCTAAAGACAGAATATGACCCAGTGAAGATCGCATCCAGGGAGGCCGGAAGTCAAACGAGACGTGGAAGCGCGCGAAATGGCAATGCTATTATAGTTACTTGAAGACACTGCTCAATACAGATCCAGTGTTTACGATATTACGGCCCAAGTTGACCCGTCCTCTGGATAAGCCGATCTCTATTCCGCCGTCCGTGACTAGCAAACTCAGCGCGATCAAAGTTAATTATGCTGATGTTGAATGACACGGGATTCTGCCATTATGCTTTTGATGGAGATATCCTGATGGGATACAGCTTGGAAAAGTTGAAGAACGCAGTAAGCGAGTTCGTGGAGGTCATGACACTTCTGGTGGGTAATACTACCACTCTTAGAAACGAGATCGCCATACCCTCGGATTCACCTCAAGAACATACCTCATGATCGCCTCACTATGCCTCGTCTGACTCCGAGATCGAGTCATATGGGTCCATCAGCATTCGGCGGATGTCTCTTAGACCATCGGAAAAATCATTTCTGCTGAACAACAAGATTAGCAAGGTCAGGGTCGACGCTTTTCGAGAACATGACAAGATCGACACCCAACCAAGGTCGACCGGTACACCCACAAATTTAGAAGATCAAGAAGAGGACGATGTATGTCATTTTTTCATTTATGGCGATGAAGAACACGAGGCGGATCAACGAACAGCCCAACGGATGAACCGACAGCGAAGCCACCACCCGGATCGCCGTACTTTTCTCTCACCTTCGCGAGGAAACCGCGACATGCCGGACGTATAAATTGAATCAGTGGGGTCAGACACTTACAAGAAGATTCGTCAGAAGGCGAAATACGACCCGGACGATCTATGGATGGCCGATTTACAACGACCTCAAGTAGCTACGACCGGTATGTCTACCGGGGCTAGTACCATCACGCAGAATATTAGGATCTCAACGATCTCAGAGCTGAAATAATTTTCCAGGAAATATCGGGAAGTGGACAAAGCCCGGATCTGGATAAGCAAAGTTAAATCAGCGTTACTCTGGGACCAGGCGCCGGACGATAAGAAATGTTTGGTCTTAGGCGATCTAAATGTTAGACCAGCTCGCCACTGGTACTGCCAGCTGAGCAGATCTGCCAGATTCAATTGGAAGGCGTTAATTAATAGCTTCCTGGTGGAATATGCGGGTAGGGGATGTCAGAGAGTGGGTAATATTACCACGCGAAAAAGCGGTCAGAGGAAGATCCTTTGCAGTACTTATATCGGCTCAACGTGATGGGAATGCAGGTGAATATACCGGTGATGACGGATTGGCGTCTGCACGCAAAGAATATGCCAACCATTCCATTAACACTTCGTATGATCCTGATCTATCCAGACAATTACCATTGCTAAATGTAGCCGATGCGTAGGCCATGCATACGACACTGTACCATTACAAAAAAGGGAGATCACGTCAAGTGAAAGTGATGATGGGATCGTCCAAAGTTAGACATAGAGGAACTACCGGTCTAATATCGTCTAAGACTGCACGTGCGGTGAGGATGGTCCGGAACGAGGATATTATCAGTGAGTCAGAATCGACCACCAACGGACCGGAGTCAGAAGATCGTTTGAGATCTATTCATGTAGCTGATGCTGCAGATCGGCGCAAACCGACCAGCGACACTTTGGCGAACATGGGATCGGCGGATCCGAGTAGTCGTCAAGACTAAGGTCGCAGTATGCCATCAATCCGTGTACTCATTGCGAATCGACCAAGCATGGAGATCCGGTTGCTGTAAGCGGCTCACTTACCAGAAGTGTTGGCGTAAAGGACACCCCTCCGACAATTATTCTTTTGTGTGTCGCGCCTGTGGCGAGATGCATGATCCGGGGAAGTGTCCCATGGAGGAGTTCTACAATATGATCCGACAGTGTTACGTCCCAAACAAGCGTGCGAGGATGTTGCCGGAGAAGGCTGAGAAGATGTTAAACTAGGACGCTCGCCAGGTTTGAATCTGGTACGAGCCTAGCTTTCTAGGCTCTGCATTATTGGATACGTGGAAAAGAAGATAGATCGCGAGAGTAAGCAGAACACAGATATGGAAACAAATATATCTCGTTCGAAGTCCAAACGTGTTTCCTCTGTCTCCAGTCTGAAGAGGATCGACGAGTGTTCACAATTTGAACCAACTGTGGAGATCGAGCTCGCTTATGGTGAATCTCGCGGGTACTGGAAGTATTATTCGCCCAAGAAGTGGTTCAAACAAGCAAAAGCTGTTGGCAAGATCAACAACGCAAAAGCCACTCTGCTATTTGGTGCTGGTGCTGAAGTGTCGATGATTGATACCACCTTTTCTCGTAAGGTCGGTTGCATTATTGACGAAAGTCAACGACAAGAATGTATCGGGATCGGAGAAACTCTGTACATGACGATAGGACGTACCAAGATCGAAGTGACCATCGCGGGATCGCTGGTATACTGTTTCAATGTATGGGTAGGCGATCAAGCGGGACAAGACGCGATTTTGGGAATGGACTTTTTGGTACCTGCCGGAGTACAACTCGATCTAGCCGACAGAGAGCTATGTCGACCGGAAGTAAACCGTGTTCACCTCGCAGGACGTTGCCCCGCGTACGGATCGAAAGTACAGAATATAACGGCGAATGACCAATACGTGGTAATCCCGGTCGGGGAGTCAAGAGAAGTGAAGATCAGGATCGGAGGGGCTAAGATGAAGTTGTGGATCGCTAGAAGACCAGACTGGGTACCCACGGTGATTTCGGGGCTTGGTAGGAGGAAGTATCTGCAGATGACCAATATCGGCGATCACGAGATTATACTACCCACTCAAACTGTACTGGTCGTGATGGTGGAAGGAGACATGATACCGAGGACTCAAGGCTTCGTGACGGTCGGATCGGGGAATCACAAAGAGTGGCAGACCCTGGCGTATGAGGCTACGACGGATCGAGTGAATGAACACCCAAAAGGACAGATCGGACCATTGGTAGATCGCCGTACGTACGCCACTCCCAAATGCATCATTAAAAGTCAGTCCGACACATTAAAGGAAATGCTTTCAGCAATTTCCATGATAACGCAGTAAGCTGGCGACGACGAATTGCAAAAGGCAGATAATTTTGTTGAAAGGGAAGGAACGGTCAACGGAAGCAGATCTAATTCACGCGATGAACCAAATCTATTGCCGATAGCTAACGATCATGAGATCGAAACCGAGATCGAGATGAGAAGAGACCAAGGGACCGAACACGGAGAACAAAACAATAGACTGTCTTCGTTGGACGTCAATCTTACAGACAACAGAGCAGGACTGGATCGGTCCGAAGAGATGCAAAGATACGAAGAGGACGAGCCGTCTATGATCGACGAAGCTGACTCCACAGAATCACCAGTCTACTATCACGAGAGTGAAGATTTGTTTGCCGAGGACATCGAGCAACATCTGGCGGTGTTACCAGAGATATCCACTGCCACGGAAGAAATGACAATTGACGACATTCAGATCGGCGGCCCTAACGTTCCTCTCACCGCAGATCAACAAAGACTCAGATCGCTGATTTGGAAGAGCCGTCACCTTCTTATGGGGAGGGCAACGCTCTACCACCAGCGGCACGAGGGGCGATTTTTGATATCGATGTCGGTGGAGCCGCATCAATTGCACAAAGAATCCGTCCGGTCGCACCAAAATATCGGGAGAAGATGTCGAAGCTCATCAAAAGGTTGTTAGCGGCCACGATCGTTCAGCAATCCACGTCACCTTGGGCGTCTCCGATAGTGGTGATCATCAAGAAGAACGGAGTGGATATTCGTCTCTCTATTGATTATGGAAGAGTGAATCAGCTAACGCGACTGATGGTTTACCCCATGCCGCTGATCAGCGATCTACTGGAGGATTTGGATCAAGCCCTATGGTACTGCTCGTTAGACATGGCTAGTGGATTCTGGGTCGTGGAAATGACCATACGAAGAAAAAAAATCTCAGCGTTTGTCACGCCATTTGGTATTTTTATCTGGCTTCGAATGCCTTTTGGGCTTAAGAACGCGCCCCGGATCTATCAACGTCTTGTTGACAATGCGCTTTATGGGTATCTCAAGATCGGCCAGAGATCAGCTTCTGATGGCCCAATCGACGTGTTTAAGGACGGCGAACCTGAGACAGATCGACGACCTTCTATACTGGGACGCCGATCTCACATTGACGACATCCTCATACCAGCCACCTCATGGGAATCTCTGTACGTAAAAGTAGAGCGATTGCTGGAAGCATGTGATAAGTGGAATCTGTCTATCAGTCTCACTAAGAGTTTTAGAGGGTGCCGTAAGGTCTATTATTTGGGACATCGAGTGTCTGTGGATGGTCTGGAGGCTCAGCCCAAGAAATTGGAGTCGTTGATCAACATCCCGTTTCGTAGCACGATGCGAGCTATGCAATCTTTTCTCGGGAGCTTGAACTACTACCGCCGCTTCATTGAGGATTTCGCGTTGTATGCTGCGGTATTGTATGAGTTAAGAGAATCCGATTTCTTTGAGATAGGCCGATCTCAGCTTGCAGTAGGTGACGAATGGTCGACCGAGGGTCGATGGAAGAAAGCCAAGGTTGCTTTTACTATGCTAAAGGCTAAGATAGCTACAACTCCCATGCTCAAACACTTCGACCCAGATCGCCCTCCCGTGATCGTGGTCTACGCAAGCAAGTGGGCTGTTTCAGTGGCCCTGATACAGGAGTACGATGGCGTGTACCATCCGGTGACGTTTACAAGCCGCACGTTGAAGCCCAATGAGCTTAGCTACGGAACGGTGGAAAAGAATTGCTGGCATTTCTTCGTGTTTTGGATGTATGCTATACTACGCTTGCCTCGAGGGAGATCACTGTACTGACCCGACATTCTACGTTAGTGTGGTTGATGCAATCTCGGGGACTCAACGGGAGATTAGGATGGTGGGCTGATTTGTTGTCAAACTGGACTATGGAGGTAAAGAAATGTGAGCGAGGAGAGGAAGAAATCCTGGGCATGTTGGCAGCGAGTATAACCCCAAGAGATGAAATAGAAGAGATGCTGATCGCGATCTCCCCACGTAAAGACTGCCGACTCAAGATATCAACACCACCACCAACGGTGGAAGCAGATGAGGAGTTGCTGGTGGCTAGTTTCGATGGACCGGCGAGGATAAAAAAGAAAGGAGGGTCGTACAGTGTGGTGATATGGAGGTTACCCGAGTGGACGATCGCGGCAGCAGAATCGAGATATGCTCACAATCTGACTGTGAATGAAGCAGAGTATAATGGCTTGCTGCTGTGCTTTGAGTTACTCGCCGATCTGGACAGGGGGCGAGTAATTCTGTGTGGAGATTCCAATTTGGTGATTCGACAGATGCGCGGTGAGATCGACTGCAAGGCACCGGGCCTTCAACTTCTCAGGCATAAAGCGATAGAGAAATTGCGATCTTGGCATAGTCACGAGTTTCTACAAATGAAGCAAGAATGAAACAAAAGTGCAGATCGACTAGCCAGCACAGCATTGCAGAACGAAAACGGAAGAAAAATTGTAGCCGACGAAGATCGGCAAGATCTGATGACTCTGAACCGTCTCGATGAATTGTTGAAGCCCAAGCAAGATGGGCAGCTTGACCGAATGACTGCGGTAACGAGATCAGCCAAGAGGATACGTCATGAACCTGAAGTCATACAGGAGGAGATGTTGCAGAGGATTTGTAATTCGATGAATTGGCTAAGCTTAAGATGAGGAGCGTTGTATTGCCAATTTTACATAATATCTGAATGGTGATGTATTAAACTCGGACGCGGGAGAAGTGAAGATGTGCGCGAAACTGGCTCCAGAGTACGAGATCGACGAGATCGACCTGCTTTTCTTCTGCCCAATGGCGAAAAGAGAGTCAGAGGATCGCGATGGTTTGATGCGTTTGGTGATCCCAGAGACGTTGCAACAAGATTTTCTGCACCACTACCACGTTAGTCCGAAAGGAGGCAATCAAGGAATTGGCAGGACCTATTAGAGGATCAGATCGCGATCCCACTGGAGAGGGCTCTATCGGAGTGTGCAACGATATGTAGGCGAATGCACCGATTTTGAGACCGTAAAGGGGCGTCCTAAGATCGATGAAAGATCGCCTGGCAATTTACAAGCGACCTATCTATTTCAGATAAAATCGATGGATCATATACCGTCGTTGCCCAGGTCGATCAAGGGGAATACGGAGCTACTCATTTGAGTAGATCTCTTCTCTGAGTATGAGATCGCGAAAGCTATCTCGTCACGGACCGCACAAACGGTCGCAGAAAATTACGAAGAATACGTTTTCCGATGCTTCGGAGCTAGCGAAGCTATCAGACCCGATCGAGAGCCGGGATTTATGTCCTACTTCTTTCGACATTTCAGCCAGATAGTAGGACAAAAACAGCGCCGACCATGGCCTACCGACCACAAGCAAATGGAACTGCCAAACGAATGGTGCAAACCTTGACGCGGTCGCTTAAGCTTTATGTGGCTGATGTCAACAAACAGGATTGGGATGAATGTGCTGAACATCTCACCTTTGCGATTAACACCGCACAAGATCGGATTCGGGGGGACACCCCATTCTATCTGATTCATGGGTGGGATCCACGAGCGACGTTGGAAGCTACGTTATCAGTGGTGAACACGAGAAAAAGAGATCGCGATCCAAAAAGGTGGAGATACAAAATACAAAGACAATATCAGCGGGCTCTTTCCGCGGTGAACAATCACTTACGAGCCGCGATTCAAGAAATGGCATATCGACACAATGAAGACCAGGAGCGACATGAGATCGAAGTGAGAACGCAAGTTTGGCTTTACTTGAATCAACTCAATGAAGGATATGCGAAGAAGCTTGCACATATGTAGCACGGTCCATTTCTAGTTGCGGATATATGTAGAGATCACGCTGTGAAATTGGAGATCGCAGGGACTCCATATCGACTGTTTTAAATTGTGCATGTATCAAATCTGAAGAGAGTAAGACGTTCCGCGAGCGGCCTAAAGACAAGCTTCCGTTGGATGAGGCTGATAGAGTGGATTTTGATGAAGCTCTATTACCAGAGGATAGTTGAAAAAGCGATTTTAGGAGAGAGAATATGAAGTGGAAAAAATATTGGACGCGCGATCTGGTCGAAAAACCCGCTATAGACGAGTGCATCGACAGTTTCTGGTGAAGTGGAAGGCACATCCCGATCGAAGTTGATGGATGAGGCCGATCTGAGTTGTGGGGCGATCTTGCAAATGTTTGAGCGGAACCGAGTGAGTCGAAACAGTTTTGAAGCGATGCAGTTTCACGAAGGCAAGTCGGACGAACCTTAACAGTTCGAACAAGGGTGCTAGACGGTAGCACATGCTGGTGGATGAGGTTGCAAGATATGCTGTGAGGTAGCATAGGCTGATGGATGGGGTTTTGTGTATGAGTATGGAGATAGTCACGTGAATTAACTTACTGAATGATGTGGAATGAGAAGGATCGAGGTCGTGGAAGTTGCAAAGAATGAAGTACCTAATGAAAGAGACGATGATCGAATGACTTCTACGATTATGAAAGATGATCGGGATTGGGCACCGATCTCGAACTAAGACGATGGAGCAGGCTTGAACTTGTTCTGTAGACGGGGAATCTGCGATCCGGGGTGATCCCAATAGGCGTTGCGGAACTGGTTGCGTCAAGGATCCTCTTGGTCGGCTATGTCTAACGCCTCTAGCAAGTCAGCTGGGTCGTTAGAGTGTCCTAACCCTGGATACCAAACTCGTTCTTCATGTGGGCGCGGATAGTGGAGGAAGAAGGGATCCAGCAGGATGTCGAGATCACAGTGGCCAGAGATCATGCCGTTGAGTATCTTCTTCAAGAAGTTCTTCCAACGTGCTCCAAAGCGAGATCGGCGCTGCTTTCGTTGACGCCAAAACGCTTGCATGAACCGTTCATATCTCCGTTGAGCCGGAGAGATCGGGAAGGCATGAGTAGATTCCCACAGAGCTTGTCAAAGAGTGGATTCAACCTCCAGGTAGCGAGTACTCATGTCGCGATCCTATCCAGTCATGGAGAACGATATTGGATTCACGGGGAACACGATATTATTCCAAGAGGCTGTAGCATACAGAGCCTCGATGTGTTGCCGCGAAATCAGCCCAGAGGCCTAAGTCCTAGCAGGTGGAGCCCGTATGTGAATGTGGGAGGGGAAAAGGAAATTTCTGGGCTTGTAGTAATAGTGGAACAGCAGCTCGATGGACATAGTCCTCACGCAAACCGTCGCGATCCGTGAGACTGACCAAGGAGCGATCTAGGCAGCGATCGGATAGGAAGGGGCCTGATAATTTGTAATCCATCGACTCCGTGGTTGCTGGAGTGGCGGATTGTTGTTGAAATTAAAAGGAGCGAGGAGTTTGTTAGCCACTTAGCACGCCGAAATGACGATACTGCAGTCGCTATCGGAAATGTGGCGGGCTGAAAGTGTGGTGGATCCGCGAGGCGAATTAACCGAACCGATCTCGCTGAGTCTTTTTTTCGGCAATGACACATCCACATCTCCAGAGTCATCATCGTCCTGATTACCATTCACGGGAGCAGTCGTGGCCGTAGTAGATGAATAGGAGAGATAACGAGGCTCCGGATCGCTTGGTGGAGGCGGACGCGAAAGTTCTTGGTCAATTGCGGATGTCACGGACGAATAGGAATTATTCGGAGCAGATTGAGAGAGGTCGGGAGTGACGGATCGGATATCCTATCTCGTCTGACGACGAGCGGCCGATCTCGATCGAGACAACACGGATCGAGTTAATCGTTCGAGCTAGAGCCAGACTCGGACGATACCCCACTGCCCGGTTTGGTCCCAGAATCCGTTGAAGGAAACGATGGAGTCGAAAAATCGGGTATGGGCGTAGAGGTGGTCAATCTTGGGAGTATTTTTGGAAGGTGTGAAAGGGTCCATCGATAGTACGCGACAGACCGACCGGATGGCGGGAGACTAAAGTCGGAATCGTTGAGATCGACACAGTACAACTCCACAGAAGATATTCTTCAGTTCATTGTACGAGCTCCAGTATCACCCTTCAGGGTTTATCTGAATCACAAGAATCTTCACAAAGCTCCCTGGATCTCCACGAGTATCCACGTTTTCAGATCGGGCTATAACTCAACTAAACCATTGTTTCCATTGTGAGATTGGCAAAGATTATTACCGATCTGCAAGATGTTACACCTTCGTCCCAGAGTCATATCGCATCGCATTATCTGGTCCCAGATGCATCTTTCCAGAATGACTTAGCCACAATATCCACGACCGTTGCTATTCGTATCCTTCTCCTTGACCAATATTCAGGTAAATTATATGACTTCGTCCCACTTCCTCGTCCCAGATCACTCCATGGAAATCGTTCTATTGGTCGTCTTGTCCCAGATCTCTCTGTCTCCGGTCGTTCCATATCCATCAGTCTGGCGACAGTTGGATCGGATCGCCGGTCTTTGTTGAGATCGCTTTTCATCTCCTTATTGGATCGCTATGTCCCTTGATATTACTTTGCACCAGTAAGTGACACCCCAACTGGGTGGCCACCGATCCACGTCCCAAAATTTGATGCGTGACTTTACCATAAATTCATATTATGTTGTTCCAACGATAGTTTAAAGGGATTGCTAGCTTGTCATTTAGATAGATCTTTTCTCTTTCTATGTGATTTTATAGGTAAGTGCGCCTGGGATGATAATAAATCGCAAAAAATTATAAGATATGTTTGGTCAGACGCTTTGGCGCAACGTAATAAATCCTCCACGATTAAGACTTCAGGTCTACTTCCAATTTCTTTATTTAATAAATCGGACCGCGGGTCAAAAACAGCAAGCTTGCAGGTCCTTAATGCCACAAGCGAATAGCGCGGTCGTACGCTTGATAGTAGCGCTGACAAAGGCGAACAATATATATATATATATATATATATATATATATATAATGGTGTGTTTCTTGATACTCAAAAATATTATAATGACGAAATCAAGCGATTGACGTAGGCGATGAACAATGCAAACGATCTATTCCATGGCTATACATTATTTTATGTATAACGGTTTAGACCAAAGATCCACCTTGGAAGTTATACTTCCCTTATAAGATCGCATCTTGGGGCTGTGACCTATGAAAAAAGCAGAATGGTTACAGCGTTATTATCAATATGCAAGAGCTGCTGTAAAACAGTATGTGAAGCGTGGAATCTACGATCACGCGTAATGACATGAATAAGCTTACGATCACTTGAAAAGAGGCAACATATTAAAGTTTGTACATATATATATATTCCGTTATAGAAGAATCGTTCGCAGGTTGGCGCTTATGTGGTACAGAAGGTTTTCTGTGATCGAAAAGTGCAGTAAGCATGTTTTGCAATTGGATAAATATGTTTTTATCGACTATTATTAGTGGTTTATATATAGAAATTATATTATCAACAGGGTGTTTCATGATCGCCTATCGAAACAGCCGAGTGTCAATAATACCGATCGTGTTATTATGTATAAAGATCGCCTACCTAAGTACGTTAAAAAAGAAAGCACTATAAGGAGACATTTTTGAGTGGTAGATAATCGATGATCACACTGGTCATCAACCAGTGCGGATCGGCATGGCGTAAACAGCTCATGTTAAAAAGAAAGGGTGCCACATTTCATTTAGGTAACGAAGCCGATTTCAATTATAGCGCGTAATACAAAAGGTCGATCGCGATCGCGTGAAGGAGAATCTGTTCATCTTAAAGCCTCGCACATAGGAGGTTACAATTTTTCGTATATATGTTTGAGGAAGTGTCAATATATGAAAGGGGTGCGTAGGATGGCGAAATTTAATCGATGTTATGTTAGGAGCGATTTAATGACCCCGTTGTATATATCGCGTCCTCAATGCCCAAAACGAAATATATAGACGTTTCAAACACAACGATACAGAGCTAAAAACGAGTGAAGATATGGTGTCAAACATAGAAAATGGGATAATTAAGAATCTGCAAAGAGTAGAAAACTACGGTGATGCGAATAACCGAAGACCTACAATGTATGTCGGTCGATAATTGATAGTCAATGCGCCATGGATACGCGGATTGCGCCAAATAAATAGCTGTAGGCAAGTTGGAAATGCTGATCGATACATGACTAACCTAGTTATCACTGTGACTTTTGGAGGATGCTGTAAGTGTAAAATCAAAGGGTCCAGTTGATTGTCCATATAGCAACATTTTTCGAACATCCCTTGTATAAAAAAAGAACCTTTTTCAATGGGATCAGGAATTCTTAAGGTGCTGCTAAGGTTGTTAATAAATTTTGGTCAGCTCCGATGCGACTTGGTGTAATTAGCTGGTGATAAAAGACATATGCGTAGATTGCCGTACAAATTGCCGATTTTTCTCTTCAAAAATTTTGGTATATCGCTGATAAATCCTTGAACCACTCGGTAACCTTATCCGAGACGAGTTTTGTAACGATGTCACACATCGATTGAAACCGACAGTAGGTTTTAATTACACAAAGGATGAGATCTTATTATAAAATATAAAAATTCCGCATCAGTTGTTGAGGTATTATGTATGTCAGCCACTGAATACAAGATCTTGCAAGGTGTAATAATCAGAACATTAGTTTTGAGATCAAGCACGTAATCTTGTCTTTCGTATACGCAACATAAATAATATTTAGTTTTCTTTTGATCTGTATTTGACACGTGCCGGCTCAAGGCGACGAAGATCGTTTATTGGAATTAAACCCCTAGCTAAAGCAGCTTGCAACTTATGGTAGATCTGTTCTGTATTTCTCGATTTTTTTTGTTTCCTGGAACAGGGTCCGTAAGTGCAAGAGCTCATTGACTCACCAAGTTATTTTTTGAAAAAACGTTTGCTCACCTAGCGTTGAAGAGTTGCTTTGACTTAAAAGCTGTGTAACGTCGCTAGACACGTTGAACCTTTGAGTAAGGTTCTTGGGACCAACGATTACTTCATGAGCGTATGGTTATTTCTCCAAATATAGAACTTTGTCGATTCTCCAGAAATTTAGCACTCGTAGTTATCTACTCCTAAGTATGTTGAAACTGGTTTTGTATGAGGATGGAACAACTCACATATTCTACGGAGGCCTAAAAATTACTCTTGAACAGTTGGTCACAGCTCTGGGCCCAGAGACGTAGCGTTATTATGTCGCAAGGCCTGGACGTGTTAAATAGACGTCACGAGAGATTGGTTCGTAACGCGTCAAACCTAATGTGGCAGGTTATAGTTTAGATGGCGTCGGCTATGCTCACACGTTTCGTGTCAATGCTGGACAATTCGGCTAAGCCCCTACCTATAATAAATTGGGAAATATCCATTACTTCGGGATAGAAGGAAACTTTTTTATTATTTTTGGTTTTCTCAGGCAAAGATAGTACATAAGTCGAGCATGATACATGCCAAACATCGACATGTTGCGGTGGAGATAAAACTTACCAGTAGATCAAAGTAATGGTTACATACGTGCAGTACTTTCATCTATCGCGCCTGTTAAACGTGAGGAAGTTCGAAATTTAGCTTTCTCGCACTTTTGTGTCGCCTTACCAGGCATATCGCGTGCGAATACGCTTGTTATCTGCCCGTCAAGGTAATAATGATATATCAGACTACATTTAAGAGTTGAGAAAAGTCCTTGATGTGATGCAGAGCGATTTTCGTTCAGATGCCTTCCATGTGACGTTGTTTTTCAAGTTTTTCCACTCAATCTGGACAAACCCGAAGTTTTTTGTGTCCACCTCACTTCCTTGAAAGGTATTTTATGATCACGCACAATGCAAATCCATGCTTTTAGCTTGCTATATATGCTTGGATTGAATACAACCCAAGCTCTACTAGACAAAGCTTCATGGCTCCTCAGCCTCTTTTAGGCCTAAATCGGTGTATTTTAGCAAGGCGAAAGGTGAGAACCAATATGTATTTAGGCTTTAAGTCGTAGACTAGCACAGCTCTATCCGTAATAGCTACCAAAATATTGTACTTACGTCCGAGGTGTCCATATCGCAAGCAGCGCCCGGCTAATATAGACCAAATTTCTGCCAATAGCCAAAACACTGTTATACACTGATCTAAGTCGATTCCCAGTTGGTTTAGGGCTTCATACGTTAGTAAAACAAGGTTATGGTGCTTCTGTAGGAGGTAGGGTAGAACGGGTCTACGCCATAAAGAGCTCTTGGCTAACTAGCACAGAGCGTGGATACAAGCCTGGCTTTTCAGTCGCCAAGGCGGCAGTAAAAGGCTTTGATCAACACTGATCTATATTAATCCAACCCGAAGCATCATTTGATAATACCCAATGTCGTTCCATTTAGGTAAGTCATCGATTTGCAAAGGCGCTCAAGGCGCATGAGGGTGATTCAATTACACTTTTTTAGCGACTGGTAGTCGCGTCACTTTACCTTTAGTCCTGTTGAGTTAAAGGTAAAGTTGATGGACTTTGACAGCATTTAAAGCTACCTTTTCCTTGATTTAGTTTCGAGATACGATCTCATCTTATGATTGGTCTGGCTTGAACGCCACGAGCCACAAATAGATTATAATTCTAGTGCCTTACGCGCAACGCGCAATGTTCTTAACGAAGATTTGGCGAGTCATGAGAACACTTTTTCCCGGCAAAAAAAGCACTATAGGTACGAACGTTAACAGAGGGCGTCAACGTGCTAGATAGTGGTATGTCCAACTTCGTTGTTATCATTATAAATGGCATAAATTTTGATCTTAGCGTTTACACTGTACGTAATTCTACTCATTCTTCGTTTATTTATGCTCGTTGTGGCAATGAATTACTTCATGCTCTTGGCATGGTTAGCCTAGGGCCAACCATCATAAAATTTAATTTATTTGTTGTAACAGGGGTGGAACGTGAAAATTCACCAAGTGAGTACGGCCGCGATAAAACCTCACTAAATGGTGTATTGGTATTGACATTGAAATCAAAAAGCCGAAGCATTTAGGGATAGGCTCACATTATTCACGTCAAGTAATACTTTTGAAGCCACTGGGTGAAGTGTTCGAGCTCAGTAACCCTCACCAGATGTCGGTCAAGACATGATCCATCGTGAAGCGCGTTCTATGGTAAGTAACAACCACGTGCACCTAACTGTCTCGGACTATAAGAGACGTAATGTCTCTTTGAAAAGCAATATAAAAGTCGGGCGTCAACTTCCAAGCAGGAAATATCCAGGACGTCACGTAGTGTGGATAGTAGCAATAAACTATATGCAATTGTCAACGGAGTGACTGGCCATGTCAATAGGGACATTTATCGTGAGACTTATTAATTCATGGACGCTTTATTGGATCTAGTTAAATGTCTGATGGAGAATTCAGTCAAGCCTAAATGGTAGGGGAGTTGCTTGTATTAGTGGTCATTCAACCTGATGTTGAGTTGAGCTTTTTCTCGCTATTGAACGGAAAAGTCTTTGAGTACACAGAAGCTAAACTTTGTGTACGTAGTATAGGATGCTCGATCCTTTTGGAATCTCTGAATCCGGTCATTGTTTCGTAACGGAACATCAAGACGTGGTGTGTCTCAACCTACCGTCTGCCTTGCCTTTCGATAGAGGTGTCCGTCATGAAATAGACCTGGTTTCTGTAATCAAGTACTGCGTCAAACGCCTCATGCCCTTACCAAACGAACAGTGCGACGTCATTGACGACTTATTTCGTAATTATCACGTAGAAGAATTGATGCGAGAGAGTAAGTCTCCTTAACCCAAACCGGCATTATGTGCCAAGAAGCTAATTGGCTAGTATTTCATTTTCTATGCATACAATAAGCTTTATATGACAATTATGTCCTCTCAAACACCAATCCCGAGAAAATCTGTTTTTTAATGATTTGGTAGGTTGTACAGTGTACAGTGCGCTCGACTTAGGCGATATTTATTACTAACTACTCACGCGATCTATAGATATCCCGCTAACTGCAAACACAAATCTAAGAGTTATTCTCTAAGGTTGGCTAATAATGCCTCAGGGGATGTTCAATTTCCCAGCTACATTCAATCTTCTCGTGACTCAATTGCTTAGACCTCATTGAGGCGATGCACAGACATACTTAAACGTAATTTTTATTCATTACGGTTCATCGTATGGTCAGTCTGACATAGCCAACACAAAAGTATACAATATAAAATCTAATTAATCATTTGTCATCTGTGTTTGATTGTATGCTCACAAATAAGCTAAATGCCAACACATCAGAATGCCTCATTGGCGATGGATATATTTGATGATAATGGTGATTCATTGGGAAGTGAGGTCTTTTAGCGGATCCCGCTGAGATATAAGCCATATTCGATTGAAGGGTTTTAAAAATTAAAGGACTTACGTGAGTGTAGTGACCTTGCCAATTACTGACATGGGTACAGTGCAAATTACGCAGATGTTGCTCGTCCACTATCCCATCTACTCAAGACGAATGTGTAGCGGTACTGGGCTAACACCGGTCGTGATTCTTTGTGCTGATGAATTCAATTATTCAGTTCATGATATGGAGTTGCAAGCAATGAAGTATGCTTTCGTCAAATATGTCGTTTTGGTTTCAAGCCGTTTTCGATGCATACCGATAATGCGTCATTGCGCACTGAGACACATCGGCCTCAGCTCTCTCAAATAATGGCTCGTTGGCTCTCATTCTTCGACGAATATAGACTTGAAGTTGAGTATTAGGAAGTAAAGTACGATGTTTTGGCTGATGCGTTACCGCGCAGGCCTGATTATGAAATTTCTCGTGGAACGACAATGTCGTCGTCAGGCTCTGATCTGATCGTTCCGACATCAACAAGGATGTTCTTTGTGTAAACCTGCTACGAGCTCTTGGGAGCTACGAGCTTAAGGACTCAGTAGCATAGTTTTTAGCATTCTTACGTTCACGGGTAAGCCCATATTTCATAGATCAAGCACTGTTGGGCTACAGCGCAGATGTCGATAATACTCCTCGCATCGTTGTCCCTTATAATGAAGAGTCGAAGCATCGGATCCTCTATAAGGCATATTAAAATGCGTTAAGCGTACATCTTCGTCGAGAAAGACCTATGGATGTGTGAGACGAACGTAATTGTGGATTTAACTCTACAAATAAGTAATTTGGAATATGCGTACGTGCGAAACGCGTCAGCGGGTCGAACTATCATCCCACTCGGCTGAACGGCTCGCCAATTTACCTGTACCCAAGGGGTGTTATAGTCCATTTGTGTGGACTTCATTTTGAGCTTATCGACGGATTCGAAAGTTAGCACTAGCATTGTAGTGTTTGTTAAGAGTTTGATCAAGATGGATCATTCAGCAGAGGTGCCAGACTATATTGATGGTGAAGGTATAGCCACGCTTTTTTTTGATCAAGTTTTTCGATAACTCGGCTTGCCTGGGTCAACCATCTTGGATAGAGATCCTCGAATTAACTGTGAAGTTTTGGAAGTACGTCTTTAAGGTGATGGGCACCCGTTTTAACATGCCCACTGTGGTCCTCTACAGACCAATGGCTAAACCGATCGAGTGAATCGTTTTATCGGTTGCATCCCACGCAGTGTTTGTTTTGACACTCCTAAATTTTGGATCTCACTGGTCCCTGTCGTTGAGTTTGCGTTTAATAACGCCGTGCATGCTTCCAACTGCTACACACCATTTTACATGAGCGGCCTCACATACCCTCGATTTCCGTTAACGCTACCACTGCGTGGTTCAAAGCTTGGTGAAGGAGGAGTTGCCGATCTGCTTGCTGATATCAGCCCTGCTACTGTTTCAAAACAGGTAAGCGAGTTTCTCGCAGCACGATTAGATTAAATTTCTTACGACATGTGCGTGACGCACTGGCTGATAGCCAAGACAAGCAGAAGGAACAAGCTGATGCTAAAGGCAGAGGTTGTATTGAACGTTACGAGGTCGGAGACCAACTACTACGCAATGCCTATAACTTCCTGCAAATCAAGCGTCTGTCGTCTTCAATAATAAGTTTTGTCCACCCCTGATTAGTCTTTTCACTGTCGTGGTCAGGATTGAACTTGCTTACACGCTTGACCTCTCGCGAATGCTGCGCACCCACCCTGTATATACGCTGGATTTATTAAAATGCATCGGGATCTTTTCTTTGTGCGTCTTGGGGCGCTTGTGCCGCCAAAGGTGGCTGTAACTCGAATATCTGTATCTGCATTAGCATATTGAGCTTTCCATCTTGACGCGATTGAATCTGCTTAGGGCTAGTGGCCAAGTGTCCATTACGTCAGACATTCCACACGTTTGCAAAGACGCTGCACCTTGTGATGAAGCATTTAGTTACTTGGCGTTATTCGGCATGGAATGCCTCCGATAGGTCTACTCCTCCGTTTCTGCTAAAAAGGCTAAGAACTTTAAGTTTCGTGTGAAAAAAACACCTACAACGACTTCGTCGTAATGGTCAATACTAATATATGGTGAAGAAACGTGACAATCCGGAGTCGGAGAACTCTCGTAAGAAATTGACATTCCGCTTCGACTAGATGTTTTGAAGGTTCTAGACGTTTTTAGCGCAGTGAGCCCACTTTCCTTGAGAAAAAGTATGTTTCCGACCAGGCGTGGTGGAAGAAATCGGGTTGCTAGATAGCGATAGGCCAGTATTGACGGCTTCCAAAGTACATGAAAGTTAGCGAGAGCAAGCGCGCAACTAGGCTTTGGCCTGTGTCTTGGCATATTCATACCGTATTTTTCGAACCAGACGGACGTCTGTCAAGCTAAAGTTTCTTATCAGAGTTCTCATGTTCATGATATTTTGTAATCGATCAACCAAGCGTATGAAGCGTTTAATTTCCTTCCCGGAGCATTTGCCTGCAAATGGTAGAATGGGCACATATAATGTGGTAAAATCCGGTCCACCAAAAGCTTGCCTCACGCGTTGAGCCACTAAATGACTTTTCGTGGTCCAAAATGCTTTAGTAACATCTAGCATAGTGCCTGTCATCAAAAATGTACCCGGAAGAAGTAGCATCTAGGAAGATGGCCCACCCCCGCCAACGAATGGCAAACCATTCGAGGAATACGTCTTTCCACGGCCCATGGCGTAAAGACATATTCACGATACCGATTAAGCGGTGCGGCCTGCAAACAGTTATAGCACTTTCTTAATACTTAAGGATCAGCTGTTGTTGATCAATCAAGCGGGTTAATGATGGTTCAATACCCCGAATTCGATGTTGATACTTTGTAGATGGCGCGTCGTCTTCTACATGTTTTGCAAATGGATCTGGTGTCGAAAATGGTTTTTTTCATGCAGTAATGTATGGTACTATGTCTCTCATGTACCATTGACACTGCTATTGCAACCATAATCTACCCCCTCATCGAGGATTAAATAAAAAGAGAGAGTAGTAGTACACTTTTCATATGGTGATGTCATCGTGTTTTATATTTTAAAACACCGTGAGATTGAGCGCACGTACGCCTACGATTTTTTAAAAAATAACTCGATTGAAGTTTCGTGGTTAATCAAGCCTTGCGAGGATAATGGTTACGGTGTTACATGTAGGTTGATAGAACGACATGACATGTGTAGTTCATATAATAATAGGATCTTATTACAAGTGATGTCAGAACTCATTGTCAGTCGTTGGGAGATGACTCGTGTTATCGATAAATAATTATTGATAGATATTACTTCCTTAAAGCATAAGCGTATAGATTTGTACGTTTATTATAAGTGGCATTTACATAAACCTTTTGATTGAGAAGATTTAAAGGTACACACCCACCCTTTGATGCGTACACAACCACCTGAATTAGAGGCCATGCCTAAAGTATCGTATCCCCCTAACTAGGTACTGCACACCTATAAACAAAAAATGCCATATAAATATTCTTTGCTTTGTGCACACCCCTCCATAATACAGGCCTCCTTTGTGTCAGCAAATAGCCTCGCGTATGGATCCGCTCTCATTATCCGGCATCCCCCTATACGTATCCCAATTTTTACTACCATTTCCCCTAAATTATAGATGATTATAATTTTCAGGTCACGTATTATGCATACATATGACTCACACTGCAAGAATATCTATCAATGGGGGACATGTACCTTCCCAGTTAAAAGTCTAAAGTTATCATTTGCCATAATTAAAAACGTAAATGCACAAGATACAAAGGTATCGATTTCTATGTATAGACAGCACTGCAATCTTTAATCCCGTGCAGGGGGTGATTGGATTTGCGCTATCGCAGGGTCGCGGTCGTTCAGTTGGCGCTTCAGGGCGTCGCGGAAAAGACAACGTTTCTACTCGCCGCGATCCAAGTGATTTCGATCATGTTTTTTGCAAACTGCAGCTGATCAGAAGTCAGACGCTGTCTCCAAAGTGAACGAACAGGGTCGTATTCGGTTTAAAAGACAACAAACATTGTCGAGTTCTCAGCCACCTGATTAAACGCCTCCATGCCAAAAATAGATGCACAGTAAGGTCGACTACGTCTTACACCGCGAGAAAGAGAGTACAATATCGTACCGGAATCTCGTGCATCTTCATGCCCGGACGAGCTATGATGCTCGCTGCGATAGCAAAAGTTGGTGCAGTGGAGGGAGCGACTGTGATCATCTTCAGGTCAACATTTTACATCGTCGCCTGCTCGAACTATAGCAAGCAGACGAACAAAAGAAGTCCACAAAGAGTTAGTGATACTTTTGCCGACCCTTTGTCTTGTGCCTATCTTCTACCATCTTCTTGCGACGAAAGACTTGACTATTCATCAGCAGCACTTGACTGGGTACAGAAATCTGAAACTGCGTGTGCTGAGTTGTTAGATAGAAACTAATGTGTTAGTACACGTAATGTGTCGAAAAAGCGTAATCTGATGATTTATCTAAAGATCAATGAGGTGAAAAGGCACAAATGCACCTGATGCTGAAGCTGTCTGGCAACCGAGTTAAGCAACTGCGTGGCCTCGACAAAAATTTGAGCGATACGGTCGCCATCTGCTAAGGTCAATATCTACTGGTCACCAGCAAGCGCACCTATGCAGGTCATCGTCCGTGTTTACGTGTGCGTGTGCGTGAGCGTACGTGTATATGTGTATTCAGGTCACAAGCTGTGCCTCTTTGCTTTCTCCGCGGGAGCTAGAGCGGCCGTCCAGCTACATTACTTCTCGCATTCCAATCGTTGTTACGTGTTTCTAGACTCTTTTGAAACTAGGGGAAATGGTAGTAAAAATTGGGATACGTATAGGGGGATGCCGGATAATGAGAGCGGATCCATACGCAAGGCTATTTGCTGACACAAAGGAGGCCTGTATTATGGAGGGGTGTGCACAAAGCAAAGAATATTTATATGGCATATTTTGTTTATAGGTGTGCAGTACCTAGTTAGGGGGATACGATACTTTAGGCATGGCCTCTAATTCAGGTGGGTGTGTACGCATCAAAAGGTGGGTGTGTACCTATAAATCTACTTGAGTAAGTTATTTTGCCTTTTGGTCTGTTAGAGACACGTGACTTGCTAAGGCGTCTCAGATCCTCAAGAAGAGTCAAACCTCAATACAGCATAGCTTTTAATCACATTATGCAGTCAATATGTTATATTTTTGTCGCCTTTATTAATAACCTGAAGCTATAAGCTTGTAGACTCGTAGAGTCATGTTTATGGACAGAACAAGCTATCTTGTCGGATGAAATCCTTCCTCTATAAACGAGCTTAACCAGCTTCGCTACAGCTAGATTGCGCGCCATGAGTGATGAATCCACAATGCACCTGATAAGTTGTTGTCATACGAAGGTTTATTGGGAGAGGATGACTGGGCCAATGCATCGATGGACGAAATCAGAGTCGGCGGCCGGCCTTGCCTGTGATACACCAATAAAGCAGAAAAAGCAACAGCAACACAAGTGACATACCATTTATACTGCTTTATGAGGAAACAGTAACAATCCTAGCACCATAACGTCATGTCAAGTGGTACTGTAACGGGTTTACACGTAGACTGGTAGTCGACAATAGATGTGGTACACACAAGGGATGGGATCCTCTTTAAAGTAATATTAGAACACAAGTATCAATCAATGAAGAATGATGTCCGTCAACCATTGATTACGAGATCGTTTAGAGGTTTATTTAGGAAATTAGCGACTAGGTTATTTACTTTGTTCTATGGTGTTCTTTTAGGCTAAAAGAAGAAATAAAATTCAGTTCCCATTTTGATCCAAAAGACACGTGCCTCTCTGAGGCGTCTTGCGATCGATAAGGAGGTAGCAATGCCTTGTTAAGGCAGCTACTCCTTGTGCACTCAGTGCTTTTGATTCTTTAGATCGTTTGGTTCCCCTGGAACGGGGGCCGTAAGATCTCTGAGCTTGTTGACTCTTTGAGTCGGGTTCTTTGAACCAAACCTTAGCTTTTGGAGCTTTGGACTCATCGAGTCGGGTTCGTAGATTCAAAGACGCTCATTGAGCGTTGAGTCTTCCTCTGGCTTAAGGAGCTGTATAGCTCCGCTACACTTGATATCATTAGTAGTCAATATAAGCCTGAGTCGGTAACGACTGATCCTCTGTGAGGATGGATCAATTTACACCCCTCTCTAAGGTTCAAAAAGTCGCGCTTGAGAAGATGACCGCGGCCGTAGACCCAGAGTATGTGGAGTTTCTAGCTGCACAAGGTTCCGATGTTATTACTGCACGAGTCGAGACCTTCATGCAGTATGAAACGGCCCTTCTACGTCTGGTTCAAAACCAGGTAGCGTCGGATATGCCGACACGCTACGTGGAGATGCCAGATGAAGAGGATAAGCCTCGTCCCCTTCGGGTGGACGCTAAACATTAATCCGGGAAGGAGGGGAAACTTGACCCTCTGGAAACGTAAGATTGAGATGGCCATGAGCTCTGGCCTTATCCCACTGGAATACCAGCGAGCCTTGCTGGCTATCTTCAAGCTCGATAGAAGAGCTAGAGAGTGGGCTCTGACGTGTGGTATGTCGGTCGACTTGGCGTTTTTCACATGAAATTCGCTCAAGTTAGACCTCATGCGAGTTTTCTCACCGCCTAACCAGACTTTTATCTTGCGCTCATGCTTCTTGTCTACCCATTAGGGTAATAATGAGTTAACGGACTATGTTTAAGAGTTGAGAACTCTGATGGCTGCTATTCAGTCTGACCCTCTCTTTGAGACCGTCTATGTGACAGTCTTCATCGAAGGACTTTGCACTGGCATTGCCAGGACCGAGGTCTTTCGAGTCAATCCCTCGACTTTTGAGGAGGCTGTGAGCATCGCTCAGAATGCTGAGCACAACTTCAAGTCGGCAAGACTTGGTTGCAATGGGTACAATCCAAGCTATGCGAGGGCAACTTCAGCAAATAGCCCAGCTAACTGTAAGCCCGAACCGATGGATCTCAGCCATGCTGAAGATAAATGTGAAGTGGAGCTTCATGTTCCAGAGCAACTACAGGAGGTGGGACGCTGTTACATGTGCGGAAGCACTAAACACTTGCGTCCCACTTGTCCTTTGCGTAAGCAACAACCGACTCATATAGGCCGAAACCCCAGCCACAATTAGAAACCTGGTATGGCACGGGGGAACATCGACAACTAGTAGGCGCGGGGTTCCCTACTGGGTAGAACTGAGTTCTGTTGCTTCTCTACGAGGTAGGGTATAACAGGGCTTATACCCACAGAGCTCTGTGCCAGCCAGCACAGAGCGTGGATACAAGCCTGGCTTGTTAGTCGCCGAGGCGAAGATTAAAGGCTTTGAGAAGCATTTGTCGATACTAATCGACTCCGGGGAATCATTCAATAATGCTTGACGTCGTTCCCTTGAGGATAGTCAGCGATACGCTGAAGCGCTTAAAGCGCATGAGGGTGATTCAATCACGATTCGTTTAGCGACTGGTAGTCGCATCACGATGCCTAAAGTTCGGTTGAACTTAAATGTGATTTTTTTGGAATTTGACAGCATTGAACGGTGTCTTGTTCTCGATTCGGATTCGAGATATGATCTCATCCTGGGTATGGCTTGGCTTGAACGCCATGAGCCATGAATTGATTGGAGGTCTAAGACCTTAGGCGCCACGCGCAATATTCCTAGCGAAGCTTTGGAGAGTCATGAACCCACCTTTGCTAGAAAACAAAAGCGCTGTTGGCGCGAGCCATTGACGGAAGATGTCAATGTGCTGGAGATTGAAATGTCCGAGTTAGTTAACTTCTATGTCAATGACATCCATATTGAGTGGAGAGCTTTCACCGTATGGGAAGAGAGTTATACTCCGTTGAGTAATACTCGTTGTGATATTGAGTGAATGCATGCTGCAGGCATGGTTGGATTAGGGCCGAGACATCAAGAATGTAATTTTTCTGATGTGGGTGGGGTGGCTTGTGAAATTCCATCGAGTGAGAGCGGACGAGATGGCTTATCACTGAATGTAGGTAATGAAATTGGTGGCGAGAAGCCAGAGTGTTCAAAGCTAGGCCCAGATGCTGTACGTGAAGAAGTACCGGTAAATTCACTGGGTGAAGTGTTCGAGTTACGTATCTCTCCACCAGATGTCGTTCAAGCCATGAGCTTTCGTATAGAGCGTGCTAAGATATATAGAAACTACGGGGACCCTACTGTCCCGGCCTCTAGGAGGCGGTAGATTTCTTTGAGAGAACAATCTCAGCGTCGGGTGGCAACTGCTAAACGCCCAACGTCTAAGAAGACACGAAGTGAAAATAGAACCAATACACTATATACACTTGTCAATGGGTTGACTATCCAGATTTATGGCAATATCAATCTTGAGACTCTTCCATCCTTGGACACTCTCTTTGAGCTAGGAGAAATGTCTGACAACAAATTTATCCAAGCCTTACAGGCAGTAGAGTTATCCAAGTTAGCGGTCATCCGACCCGATATTGAGTTGGTCATCCTCGTTATTGGACGAGTCTGTCCTTGAGGACACAAAGGTGGCAATGGATGCCCGTAGTGGATCTTCGATCCTTAAGGATCTTCTTGATCCGTAATATCATTTGGTAACGAATTTTCAGGACGTGGTGTGTCACAACCCACCGTCCGTCTTACCTCTCGACGGAGGTGTACGTCATGGAATTGACTTGGCTCCTGGAGCTAAATACTGCGTGACACGGCAGCGGCCTTTACCGAAGGAACAGTGTGACTTCATTAACGAATTCTTTTGTGCAAATCACGCGGCAGGAATAGCACGTAAGAGCAAATCTCCCCATTCCACACCGACCTTCTGTGTCAAAAAGCCCAATGGGAAGTGGCGCATTGTTCATGCTTACAAAAAGCTTCATGCGGCCACCATCCCGGCTCAGACACCAATTCCGAGGAAGGATGTTCTTCAGAACAATACGGTGGGATGTACAATGTACAGTGCGCTCGACTTAGTCGATGGTTATTACCAGCTGCTCATGCGAGAAAGCGATATTCCGCTGACAGCGGTCACCACTCCAAGCTGTATGCTCTGGGAGTGGCTTGTTATGCCGCAAGGGTTATCAAATGCCCCGGCTACATTCAATCGTCTTGTGACACAATTGTTCAGACCTCACCGAGGATATGCACATAAGTAATTTGATGACATCTTGGCCATATTCGTGCTATGAACGGTCGGTCGGATGTGGACAATCACATAGACCATTTACGAGCGGTGCTCGAGTGCATGCGCACGAATAAGTTGTACGCCAACGCGTCTAAGTGCATCTTTGGTGCAGAATAGATTCCCTTTTTAGGGTGCTTCATTGGTAAGAGAGGCCTTAGAGCGTATTCTGCTAAGGTGTAAGATATACTTGATTGGCCGGTTCCAAAGAACCAAAAGGACTTACGTAAGTGGCTTGGCCTTGCCACTTACTTACACAAGTACAGTGCTAACTACGCAGATATGGCTCGGCCATTAATTAATCTCCTTAACAAGAATGTGAATTGGTGCTGGACTAGCACCGAGCATGATGCTTTTAAAGCAGTAAAGGAGAGTCTCCTTCATGCTCAATCTTAATTTTTCCTGATCCTGATCGATCTCTCATTGTCCTCTGTAACGCATCCGACTTTGCCATAGGCAGCGCCCTGTTACAGACATATTCTGATGGACGGTCAGGTCATTGCGATTGAGTTCCGGCAGCTGAAGACTGCAAAAAAGAACTATCCTGTTCATGACAAAGAGATACTTGCAATGATGTATGCTCTCGTCAATTTCAGAGTTCATCTTTTTGGCTGTAAGCCGTTTGTGATCTATACAGATCATGCGTCACTACGCACTGCGATCCAGTCGCCTCACCTCTCTCAGAGAATGGCTCGTTGGCTTTCCTTCTTTGCCGAGTACAAGTTCGAGGTGAAGTGTAAGTTGGGCAAGCAGAATCCTTTTGCTGATGCTTTGTTACGCAGGCCTGACTAAGAGCTTGCTCATGTTACGACTCTGTCGTCGTCGGTCACTGACCTGATCCGACGGCATATGCCAAGGATAAACACTGATTAGCTCTGCTACGTGCTCTAGGGAGCGAGGAGATTAAGGACTCAGACATAGAATTGTCAGCACGTTTACGTGAGAGGTTACATCGATATTCTATCGATCAGGGCCTGTTGTGCTATAGCAAGGATGTGGAGTATACCCCTCGCATCGTTGTCCCTCATTATGAGGAGTTGAAGTATCGGATCCTCTACGAGGCACATTATACTGCGTTGAGTGGTCATCTCGGTCGTGAGAATACCTATGGCTCAGTTAGCCAATGCTATTGGTGGCCATAACTATACAAATGGGTGAGCACATACGTGCGTGCCTGTAAAACGTGTGAATTTCTCACCTCACGCGGCCGTGCCGCTGGCTAGTTTGCCTATACCCAAGGGGTGTTGGAAGTCCATCAGTATGGAATTCTTCTTCATATTGCCGAAGGATTCGAATGATAATACGAGGATTGTGGTCTTTGTTGACCGTTTGATCAAGATGGATCATTCAGCAGAGGTGCCAGACTATATTGATGGTGAAGGTATAGCCACGCTTTTTTTTGATCAAGCTTTTCGATAACTCGGCTTGCCTGGGTCAACCATCTTGGATAGAGATCCTCGAATTAACTGTGAAGTTTTGGAAGTACGTCTTTAAGGTGATGGGCACCCGTTTTAACATGCCCACTGTGGTCCTCTACAGACCAATGGCTAAACCGATCGAGTGAATCGTTTTATCGGTTGCATCCCACGCAGTGTTTGTTTTGACACTCCTAAATTTTGGATCTCACTGGTCCCTGTCGTTGAGTTTGCGTTTAATAACGCCGTGCATGCTTCCAACTGCTACACACCATTTTACATGAGCGGCCTCACATACCCTCGATTTCCGTTAACGCTACCACTGCGTGGTTCAAAGCTTGGTGAAGGAGGAGTTGCCGATCTGCTTGCTGATATCAGCCCTGCTACTGTTTCAAAACAGGTAAGCGAGTTTCTCGCAGCACGATTAGATTAAATTTCTTACGACATGTGCGTGACGCACTGGCTGATAGCCAAGACAAACAGAAGGAACAAGCTGATGCTAAAGGCAGAGGTTGTATTGAACGTTACGAGGGCGGAGGCCAAGTTCTACTCAATTCTAAAAAGATACCTACAAACTTATTGTCTGCTGTCTTCAAGACAAAGTTGCGTCCGCGCTTCATTGGACCATTTACGGTCGTCGCCAAGTAGGGACTTGCGTATACGCTCAACCTTCCGCACAAACTGCGCACACACCCCGTGTTCTACGTTGGCTTGCTTAAGCCGTATCGGGATCCGTCCTATGTGACCTTGTAGGCGCTTGCGCCGCATAGGTCGGCCTTGCTATCGGTTGCTGAATCCGTATCAGGCGGTCAAGCTGGGCCTCCGTCCGGGCTTGGCCTAACTCCAACGCCTGTACACGATCTTGCATCGCGTCAAACGCACTCTGTGTATTACCTAATGTCTCACGGAGGCCACATAGCTCGAGAAGCACCCTATCATGATCCTACTTCGGTATACCGACCACCTTCGACGCTGCCCGATGAGCAAGGAAACCACCGGTTACATGTGGAGAGACTTCTGAAACGACGTCGTCGTCTGGGTAAATACCAGTTGCTGGTGAAGTGGCGAGGGTACCCGGAGCCGGAGAACTCGTGGGAGTTTGGGATACCCCTTTGGTAGGATTACCCATACGCCGTTGATGTTTTTAAACATCGTGGCAAGGGTCATCCCTCGACCGAGAGAGCTTCTCACCAAAAGTGGTGGAGGCAGGTGAGTAGTTGGGTACCGCTTGACGAACACCCACATCAACCGGCACAGCCGGAGCATAGCGTGTGCGAGTTCGCAACTGGCCTTTGGCCTTAAGCTTGGCGTAATCATACCGAAGCTTTCGTTCGAGGCGGATATCTGCCACATCGGCACTTGCTCTGAGATCTAACACGCTGCTGAGGTGTCATTTCCGATGCACCCAGCGAACAAAAGCGTTGTTTTCTTCCTCCTGAGATTCGCCTGCGAATAAGAGGATGGGTATAACCTTTATCGGTGGAACCGGTGCACCCCGTGCTTGCGTGTCAAATCGCAACTTGTATATACTTTTAGTCGTCAAGTGAGGTTTCAGGTACCTCTCGCGAAGAACCTGTCGGCTAGCTACCTCATTAGAAGATGTTGGCTCAGCGCCAATGGCCCATGTTGCCAAGGAACGACCTGTCGTTGGCGTATACGCTCTTCCACATTGATTGGTGTGAACAGATAGCCACGACGACCCTAAAGGGCTGCAGCAAGCTGCATACGGTGCTAGGCGCCCTCCTCTCGTTGGATAGCCAACTGTTGTTGCTCATCGAGCGATTTTTGGTGATGGCATCGCTCACGATGGGTGTTTGATGCGGCGCCGATGGTGCGTTGGCTTCGCCACGCTCGGCAAATAAGTTTGGTGCAGTAAAAGGCGGTGCCTCTTGCACTGGAGAGTCGGGCATTGTCCTCTTTCCCCTATGGATATTGGTAATGCTACCATAATCCACATCCACATCGATGCCGAGGTACGACGAGAGAGTCGAGGACTCATGGGGTGGAGATGCCATGGTGTTTTGTGTTTTGCCAACCGTAAGGTTGAAGTGCACACACACCGTCCTCTTCGAGAAAAAAATTCGATTGACGTTTTGTGGAAACGTCAGTCTGATGGGGGAGGTTGTAACAGGGTTCCACGTCGACTGGTAGTCGACAATAGATGTGGTACACACAAGGGATGGGATCCTCTTTAAAGTAATATTAGAACACAAGTATCAATTAATGAAGAATGATGTCCGTCAACCATTGATTACGAGATCGTTTAGAGGTTCATTTAGGAAATTAGCGACTAGGTTATTTACTTTGTTCTATGGTGTTCTTTTAGGCTAAAAGAAGAAATAAAATTCAGTTCCCATTTTGATCCAAAAGACACGTGCCTCTCTGAGGCGTCTTGCGATCGATAAGGAGGTAGCAATGCCTTGTTAGGGCAGCTACTTCTTGTGCACTCAGTGCGTTTGATTCTTTAGATCGTTTGGTTCCCCTGGAACGGGGGCCGTAAGCTCTCTGAGCTTGTTGACTCTTTGAGTCGGGTTCTTTGAACCAAACCTTAGCTTTTGGAGCTTTGGACTCTTCGAGTCGGGTTCGTAGATTCAAAGACGCTCATTGAGCGTTGAGTCTTCCTCTGACTTAAGGAGCTGTATAGCTCCGCTACAGGTTTTATGAGAACATGCCTTGCTATGTGTTGAGCTTCTGGCCCTCTTGCACGGTAAGCGGATGTTGCTTAGTATGATGAAGATAATATGTCAGATATAGAGAAGTAACGAGATGTGGGTGGCAAGTCTTGTGTCAGGCTTCGTTGGAATACACAAATACCCACTGTGTCTCGATTCCTTCATGAGCACTTCCATGACAGCCAAATAGATTCATGTGTACTGAAAATATCGTGCTTGCTTCTGAGAACTTGACACGGCTGTATCGTTAGCTCTCATATCTGCCGTGTCACACGGGAACGTAGAGACGCAAACCTTGAAGACGCAGGCTTTTTCGACCAGTTAAAGTCAGCCTACCTGCTGCGCACCTCCTCGATCTCATAAGTAGCTGTCTTCTCCACGTTCTGATAACTGCTAGTAATGTGGCAGCAGTCGCAGCGTGGTGAATGCTGCTAGTAATCCAAATTGTCCAGAGGAGGTCGCTACTAATATTGTGATGACGAAGGTGTGTGAGAATCCTCGCTGTTTCAAACCGACGATCGTTGTTTCGATTGCACTGTTCGCCCATAATTGCCTTTAAGCCGATTAAATGCGTGACTTGCAGGATACGCACAAGAAAACAGCTACCGAGAGTTAAGTTACCATAGCTGCCTAGAGTGTGGATTTCGTCTTACGCACCTTACGTACACATCACTAATAGCTTCGGTCTTTGTGCTCGCAATGGCTATACATGTAAGTATGCATTTGTGGAGATCGTTTGCATGAGTACATATGATGGAAGTATCGATCGGTCGAAATCTATCGAGCCCGCCAGTAAACGCTAAGATCGTCATTTCCATTTCCTCACGAGGTAAATCTTTTTTTTGTAACGGGTACAGAAAGTCACTAGCCAACTCACATTACCTCAGCTTCCTGTCCATTTTTTATTGACATGCCACGACAAAGGGCACGTACATCGTTTTCTTGACGGGCAGGACCTAAGCTTTTGTTGTAAACCTTCACTTGAATTGTTGAAAGCAGTTCGATTTCGATCGATTTGGCGACATCTGCTGCTCCATCTCCAGACATGGGACGTCACGCGATGTTTCTTGCACATGAGATCCGTGCAGTTGCTATAAGATGTGGTATTTACAGCTGGATCTTTTGATGCGTAGACACTATTAAAATGTGAAGTCAACTTAGTGATTGCTGCGTGCGTGCATGCGTGCGAAGTTGACTCAGTGGATTAGCACTGTTGGCGGTACAAAGTTTGGATCTTGCATCTACAGTATATATTGTCTCTACTTTAAATCATCTTTTGTGACTCCTCCGTTGCGAGCTGTCAGAACGTACCTTACCATGTACGCAGTTTCTATCAAAATGCCTGCTTCATCGCATGGTGATAGTTCCGGTTCCACGGTCATGTGTGTTGATTATGCGAGGCACGCAGTACACTGTTTGGCTACATAATCTGACACTTGCTGAACCCATCAAGAACATTTGCAGGCTGAACACCGGTGTGAGCTTTACACCGTCGAATTGGTCCGTGTGGTAACGATTTGCGGACACTTTTCTCGGAAAGTATGAGTGAGCAGTCCAAACGAAAAATGTGCGACGACTCAGTAACGATGATACAAAGACGAAGCGTGACTCGACGCGATCACACCACTTTTCTTGGAAATGCCGGTTTTTTCTGTATTGTAAAAGCAATCGGCAAAATCAACAGTCAACGTCGATTAGTGGTACAGATTGCAAAATTGCACTAGCAGAGATTCGACGCGTGGTCGTGGATACTGCTGCGAATTGAACTACGTCTTACGCTACGACACTGGTTGACTGCATTAAAATATGTGACAACTGTTTTCCATCTATTTGCACTGACCCATTGCCTTCTGACGTGCAGTGGATCCCCGCTGTATGTTCCTTTACTGTTATCAATGCGCTTCCTGAAAGGCGTATGTTTTACCATCTCGCTCGGCGGAACCTCAAACTCAGCAAACTGAAGTCCATGACTCGATATTGCTATCTACTGCCAAAATAACGAAACTGTTCAATGTCGTACAGTCGTCGAGAGCGCTTCGTGCATTTTCGTCACCTCCATGTTCATGGCAACATTGTATGGGTACACAAGATGAGGTGCACTACGTCCCGGGTGCTCTGCTGACGTTAACCATTCGTAAAAGCAGCTTTCGTCAATAGACCTGCTGTAACGGAGTACACCCTTGCATGAACTTAACGCAAGGGTATCGTTGCCTCGACAGACGTACACAAGGCAAGCGATGAAGCGTAGGTAGGGTAAAAGCAGAACTGTTATATTAATATAATTAAGTCTTTTAACTACTGTCTCTCTGTTTGACTTAACTTAATTATGCTAATATAACTGAGTGTATGGTGACGTCTCGTCACCACTCATTGCGCGCGTCTTGCGGCGATTGGTGGGTTGATATCATCAAGATATCAACCAATGAACAGACTCTTAGGTCGACCCTTCAATATCACCGCTTCGGTGATATTGTTTGAAGAATATTCGACTTGATATTCTTAATTGTCACTTTTCTTAAAGTGACAATTCCTTGTAACGGGCTGCCCCGTTACATCACCCCCCTGAACTGATAGTCACCGTGTGACTATCGAAAATAATGGCGGCCACCCGTTGGTCACGATTGGGACAGGGAGCACTTGTTGGGTCAGTTCCGTTCAGAACTCAACCTGACCTCGCATAGTTTACATGTCTATGCGGGGTGACTCAAGACACGCAGAGTCTGTGCGTGTGCCAGCTTCTGCGGCAGACGATTCGTCGTCTGCTGCTTGTTCTCCGCTTGGAGCAACAGGTGCTGCAGGTGCACGCGGTATCACACTGCGTGCGCATGATGACCCCGACATTGAGGTCATCTACTCTGGCGAGTCAGACGTGTCTGACTCTGGCAATGCTGCAGAGGCGTCTCGCTCACCGGAGACGCCTCAGTGTTCGCCAAGGCCACTGCCGAACGAACGGACTCGTGAGTTGCAACACAGTCGGTTCGGCAGTGATGACGAATCTGATGATGAGTATGTTTGATCATCACCAAAATCAGCTCGTGCTCCTTCGCACGAGCGACCTGACGATGGTGCAACCCATCGTCATACTGACAACCGTGGTACCAACAAAGGTACCACCGTGAAGCGTGATGAGCTGAAGCCGTGGCGTTTGCCCGAACGGCTCATTAATAGCTTGTCTTACGAGACAAGCCAGCACCATCGAATACCCTTATTCGATGCGACTGAGCTTCACGGCTTGAGTCCCAGCGCGAAGAACTTTCGCGCTGAAGAAGATTTTTGTCCCGATGTCTTCCTTAGACATCGATGGTACAACAGCAACCAAAAGCGTGACAAAGCCTCGCTTTTGGCTGCGTGGAACGCGTTCGTCCAAAACGTAAAGAATTTTGGACGAGAAGGGTGGCTCAAGAAACTTGAGGCAGTACGCCTCAGGTTCGAATAGCGAACGCCAACCGGTGCCAGATACCGGTTGCACTGTTTGTCGAGTGAGGCAGGCATTCCTTGCCTCACATGTGGAGACCCTTGTGCGAGTTGTGTTGACAACCCGCAGCGTGCACATAGGGACGTGTATTCCCTAAGT